>LPNX010902822.1:0-224349 GCA_001517045.1 Pseudotsuga menziesii | reverse complement strand
GGGGGGGAGACCCTAAAAAAAAAATTCGGGGAAATAGTTGCAGCTGCAACAATTGGCTACTACCTCGAGAACACGGATCTCTGAACAACTTATTCTTTGATACAATAGATTGTTTTGGTGATATCATTTTATTAGGTTTCTTCAAGATATTTGGATTCCAAAATGCAAGATTTATGAACTTTAGTCATTCATGATCGTCCAAGTTTAAGAAGGGGAACTAGGATTTCAAAGTCTTGATAACTCTTTTGAGGCTAAAGATATGAGTTTTATTTTAACTCTTCCTTTGGGTGGCTTCCAACTCAGACACCACCGGATTGTAACATATGGTAAACAAATATATCCATTTGTTCCTCATTCCCATGTCAATTTGCACTTTTTGATGCTTCTGGACTTTAGTCCTTTTGAGTCCTCCTGATTGCTTTCTTTCTGAATTTTAATTCAGGCTCCTCTATCCATAGTGTCCTTTTGTGTGAGAGATATTTTAATTTTAACTCACGGACAAAGAAGAACTTTGGAAATCTCATTCATACTGATGTGGTTTAGTATGTGTTTTTTGATACATATTGCTTTTTAGGAGATTTTGACTCTTATTAGCCTTTTGGCTTTCAATTTATGGCATGGGATCATTTAAATATAATACATTGTTTACCTTCCTTCCTTTCCATGGGTCTTTTGTTGTTACCCCCTGGGGCAGCTTTTAATGTGAGATGAATGGAGCCTCAAAATAGTACTCTGGACTTTTCTATCCTTAGTTATTTTGCAGGGATTAAGCAGGACTTCAAATGTGTTCATAATCCATTTAGAAAATCTTCTAGTCTTGAAGAATCTTTAAGCATGCATAAATAGTAGGCAGTCTTTGATCAAAGATTTCAGTTTATCCAGAACTCTGATGAACTCCAAAAAAACAAAATTCATGTTGATTTATTGAAACATAAACAAACCAAACTCTACCTGCAATCAAAACTCTAAGAAAGTAAACGCAAACAACTAAAACTAATCTAAAGTAAGCAAACAAATCAAATCATTTATTTATGTACAAGAAAACAAAATAAAAAACCATTAAGAAAAATAAGGCTTGAGAACTAAACCATGTACTAGTAAGTTCTCCTCCCACCCCTGTAAGTCTTGCAACTTGTAAGTCGAGGGGCCTATCTTTGCTGCAATCTGAAAAGGGCCTATCCATAGTTGTTGAAACTTAGTGTGATTTCCCTTCTCATCATGCGGGTGATCCCACTTAAGAACCAAATCACCTACCTCGAATTCCTTGTTCCCAGCTTTGTGCTTGTCAAACCAACGCTTCACCATTTCTTGTTGATGCTTAAACATTTCCTGGGCTTTGGACCTAGACTCTTATGACTTCAACAAATTATAAATTTGGATTTGCAGAATTTCATTATCAATACCCATAGAGTCCTAGGCTAGTCTGGAAGATGGCAACAGAATATTAGGAGGGAGGACATCTTCTTTCCCATAAACAAGAGTGTAGGGTGACACACCTAAATAATTCTTGGGTGTGACTCTATCAGCCCAGAGGGCATTAGGTAAAGCTAGATGCCAGCTCCTTTGATTTTCTATCACTATTTTCTTTAAAATTCTAATCATATTTTTGTTTGTGGATTCTGCCAAACCATTTCCTTGTGGATCGTAGTTTGCAGAATAGTGTAGCTTAATTCCTCTTTCATTGGAAAACGCAGTTAATCTAATAGATGAGAAATAAGAAGCATTATCAAAAACCAGGGAAATTGGAACCCCAAACCTAGTCATAATGTGATTCTGCCAGAAATCCATAATTGCATCCTCGTTTTCTTTTCGTAACGGAATGGCCTCTACCCATCTGGTGAAATAATCAGTTGCCGTCAGAATATACTTATGCTACAGTGAGGAATTTGGATAGATTTCTTCGATAATGTCGATTCCCCATTGTTCAAATGGTTCTGAGATAATCATTGGTTTCAATGGTCTTGCTGCTTTGGCTTGTCTCCCAACGCACCTTTGGCAAGTGTCACATTTTCTAACATGAGCATGAGCATCTCTAAACAATGTTGGCCAATAATATCCAACTCTACGAATCTTATGTGTTGTTGTGTCCCCAGAAAAGTGACCTCCAACAGGTCCATCATGTAATTCTGCTACAACCTTCTTTGCATCTTCTTGTTCCAAGCATCTGAGAAAGAGTCCATCGTAGTTCTTTCTAAATAGGACTCCATCAATAATCTAATATAAGGCTGATTTCAAACGTAATGCTCTTCTTTGCTTGGGACTCCAATGCTCCGGAAAATACCCTTCTTGAAGATAATGGACTAGATCCCGATACCAGGAGTCTGGAGCTGTAAATAAAGGACATATATTCACCATATGTAGTTCAACTTCATTATCCCAGATGTTATCTTCATTGTTTTGACCCTCAGCCAGTAGTTTACAAAGTCCTTGTCCTTTAACTATGGTTCCTGGTTTGGATTCAAGATCATATTCTTGCAAAGCAGTCACCTAGTTACCTCTTCTCTCTCCCAATTATTTATACACAAAAAGGGATCATACTGCTAGGTGTGGGACTATTACTTTGGTGCGATTCTTAAGTATGTATGGCCTAAATTGCTTTACCGCCTTAAAAACTACATAAGCTTGTTTATCAACCATGAGATAGTTCAATTCAGCCCCTTGCAGACCAGTGCTCATAAATAATATGGGGTACTCATCTCCCCCATCTTCTTTCTGTGTAAGCACAACTGCTAGTGAATCATTGGAAGAAAAAGTGTACAAAATAAAATCCTTTTCAAAATTTGGACTTTTGAGTGATGGTGCATGAGAAACAGATGTTTTGATCTTATTGAATGCATTCTTCTCCAAATCATTCCATTTGAACTGCACACTCTGCTTAACCATTTACTGCAAAGGTTTGACGATTTGAGCAAAGTTTGGCACAAACCTTCACACAAAATTGATTGTCCCCATAAAAGATTGAATACCCTTTTTATTATGGGATAAAGGGATCTTTTCTATGGCTCTAATCCTCTCCAGGTCTATGGAGATCCATTTTTTAGAAATGACATGACCTAGTAGCTTTCCTTCTGTGACTGTGAACACACATTTCTTAGGATTTAATGAAATGCCATATTTCCTGCAACGCTCAAAAATTTGTTTCAAATGAAAAGCGTGTTCTTCTCTCTTCTTTGAAAATATTGTAACATCATCTAGATAGACCACAACACTACAACTAATCAGACCACGAAAAGCTATATCCATAGCCCTCTGGAAAGTTGCTCCAGCATTAATAAGTCCAAAGGGCATCCTCCTATATGCACAAGTTCCCCACTTGGTTCTAAAAGTGGTCTTGAGCCTATCCTCTTCTGCTACTAATACTTGATTATAACTAGAGAATCCATCTAATAGAGAGAAAAATTTGGAACCTGAGACCATTTGTAGTATTTGTTCCATGGGCGAGACAAGATAATTATCTTTATCTGATGCTCGATTAATATTTCTGAAATCTACGCAAAGTCTGATCTCTCCAGACTTTTTTCGCACTGGTACCAAATTAGAGACCCATTCTGAATGTCTGACTTTAAATATGATTTTAGCATCTAGCAGCTTTTTCACTTCGCTTTGAATTAGGGGTTCTAGCTTTGGATGCATTTTTCTCAGAGGCTGCTGATAAGGTTTGACTCCAACCTTAATTGGAATCACATGTTGTATAATTTTAGTGTCATACTTCTTTAGGTCTTCATAAGTCCAAGGAAATACATCCTTATATTGTTGAAATAAACTAATGAATTTACTCCTCTCATCAAGTGAACAACACTTTCCCAAATTCACATATTTGGGTTCAGCTTTTGTCCCTAAATTTATCAGCTCGAATTGTAAAGATGAGCTATGAGTCTTGACATTCGCTGGCTTTCTGAACTTGTTGTCCAAATAAAACATCTATTCCAAAGTTCTAACTCCTTTTGGAATGAAATTTCCGTACTGTAATTCCGCTTGATGTTCTTCATCATCTATTATTGCTCTTTTAAATGTATCATTATTTGTTAACCATTCCAATATTTTCTGATCATCATCGAACACCCTCATATTAGTGATGCTATCTAGAACAGAAGGCCTACAAACCAATTCAATTGAACATCTATTATTTGTAGGTACCAACCTTGCAACTGATGTAGCTAACAAATCGGTTGCTACATTTTTTGCCCTAGGAATTGAAGAAATATTTAATGCATGAAAATTTATCAATAAATCCCATACTTCATTTTGGTAATCCTTCAAATGCGGTGATATGCAGTGAATTTTGTTTCGAATTTGTTTAACAACGATCTCAGAATCTCCATATACTTTTAGATTTTTTACTTTTAATTCTATCGCTTTTTCAAGTCCCTGAACTCAGAATGCTTCGTATTCGGCTGTATTATTTGTGCATTCGAATTCTAATCTACATGAAAGAAAATGTTTTTTTTTTTCTGGATCAATCAGGACACAACCAACTCCTGATTCTTCCAATGTTTTAGAACCATCGAAATAAAGAATCCAAAAACTTTCTACTCCTACTGAATTTGAATTGCTAACTACATCTGAAACTAAATCTACTATGTTATAATAAAACTCATCAGCCCATGAAAAATGAAGGAGATTGGGCTAGATATCAGGTATACTACTAGCTTCTTCAACTTGGTAATTCCCCAGTTCCAGTTCAATGAAATAGTTTCCTAACACAGAGTTTACTGGTTCATTTTTTCCCTCTAACTGAGTCACATTATCCTTCATTTGAGGCTCTCTTAACACCTTTATCTGATTTTGACATCCTTTAAAAGGCAACCACAAATGTGACCAATCTGATGCAAAATATCCTGCTAACATTTTTTACCATGATCCCAGCTCAAAACCAAACCATAAGAATCCAGGATATCTGCTAGGACAATGTCTATGTACTGACATACCCTCTCATATGCAGATAAACGGATCAGAACATATTCCATTTCTCCTATTACTTTGACTATTGTTCTGTATAATTGAAGGACTTAGCCAGTAGTTGGTTTAGGTTGACCATTGATTTGCTTGCAAACTGAGAGAGGCATGACATTGACAGATGCTCCTGAGTCCACTAAACAGTTATGCACATTATAGTTGAAAATCTCAAAGGTTAGAAGAAATGTTGGAGTTTTATACTTAGATTTTCCTCCTAAGCTCGCCTCACCAATCTCTTCCTCAGGTTGGTTATCAATGGGAGGCTCCTTCTCAGATGTCTCAAGCACTTTCAAAATCTTTTCTTTTTGCTGAGGTAGATTGCACATTTCAAACAATGAGATATTTGCTTTAGCCTTTTTAATGTCTTCCACAATGTCATATCCCATCCCATGTTCATCCCGATTCTTCTTAACATTTTCAGTTTTATTTTCAATAGGATTTATAGGAGTATTGACTTTCTTAGGGTTCTTGTTTGAAATGACAAACTCGGGTATGTTAACAGTTGAAGTATTACTCTTCATTTTCTTCATGTTCTCTTGGAGTTTCTTGATCTTTGGAAGTATCGAGTTATCTTCTTTTAATGGGTTCTAACTCCTTGTTGTGACATTTGTCTATGATGTTTCTTCTTTGTCAAGGAAATATTCATCTTCTAAGTTGAACATAGACCCACAGTCCCATACAACCAAGGTGTCTTCCTCTTGTGTTTCTGTAGGTTCATGATCTTTCCCTTTCTCCTCCTCAATTTCTGTTAGCTTGGAATCCAATAATTGGTTCATTACTAATGTCATAGAATTAATCCACTGTGGGAAATTTTTATCAAAATGAGGTTGTTGATGGAAAGTTCAAAAGTTATCCATTCCTACATCAGTCAAATTCATTGTTGAAGGGATGTGTGGAGGAGGTTTAGGTTTACTATTGTCTTCTCTTTTTTTATAATAAGGCTTGTATTGTTTATGAGCCTCCTTTTCTTTTTCTAAATCAATCACCCGGTTTGATAACTTCTGCATCATCTTCACCATCCCATCTAACTCATGTGATCGTTCATCCCTAGGTTTAGTTAATAATAGGGGATTTTTGTTTCCATAAGTTCTTTCATCTGACTGCATAGGATAGTGTTCTATACTCTCAAATTCTGCCTCTACTTTCTCAACTTCTTCATAAGTATCTACCAAAGTGGGCCTAATTCATCTCTTGGCGAACATGGCTAGATCAGGCCCAAGGGTTGAGGTATAATACTCAATTAGAGCATGCTCAGATGGTTTATCAGCTGCACTAAAGTTATTCAGGTATGCAGCAAACCTCTAAGTAAAATTATGCACCCTCTCTTTCTTTTCTTTCTTTAAGGAAATCAATCCTATAATTAAAGCTGCGTGAGTTTTCTGCATTCTGTATTTGTTTCTAAACAGTGTCTCAAAAATATTCCAATTTGTGATTGATTTTGCTGGTAGGGAAAAGTACCATGAAGCTATTTTCCATTTCAGGGTATGCGGGAATAATCTACAAACTACATCTTCATGTTCTGTTGCTTGTAGACCTTCTAAATCCAGATAAAAACTCTGGAAGTGATCATCCACGAGAACTCCTTCACTGGGTTCAAACTTGGGTAAAATTTTGCCGAAACTCTGAGGCATATCATGCAACGGAGGTGTTAGGTTTAAAGGAGATCTAGCTCTCCAAGCAGGCTGTGGAGGTGACTGATTTGCATTCACATTGGCCATGATTCTAAGAGGAGTATGAGGTGGAGACTGAACACGGGTCTAAAAAGGTGAACAATGAGGGGAATCTGGTCCCAACTGATCCAACGGTTGGACAACTTCTTCTAAGACTATTTCTACCCATTCTTCAAGATCTTCTACCAACACCAAATCTTCCAATTGAGGACGGTCCTTCTTCTGATACTCTCCTCTAGGTAGAACAGGGATAATAGGTAACCCTCCAATATTTTTCGCATATGCCCTGGTAATCCTCCTCAACTCTTCAACCACTTCGTTATCAATGGGATAAAGATACCCCTTTCCCTTTTCTTCAGGAGTGGGTTTCTGAGGCAAACTGGTTTTAGAACTATCACCAGTGGAGTAATCTAGAGAAAGCGGACTTCCTCGGCTAGCCATGCACTGGTGGCCCTCCTTCTAGCGCCAAAACTGTTGAGGCCTAGAAAATCACAGGTAACAACAGTAAGGATTCTCCCCAATAAACGGTCCCAATCAACTCGTTATTGTTTCCTATGGGGAATCCATCCGGTTTACGGTCCGGCTACCGTAGGTTAAGTAACGGTTAAAAATTATTTTACCGGTTGCGGCCCAGTCCACCGTTTAGGTGTATTTTTTAGTTTTATGTTTAGGTATGATATGCAAGTGCATAGCTAAATGCAATTGATAGAGAAAACAAGGAGTGTCACAATGTGATGCGCAGGTTCTTACCTCTCTCGCTTCTAAATCATAAACAAAGAAAAAACTAACTAAAACTCTCTAACCTATCCCTAGGGAGCAATACTTTAATTAAAGCTGAGTAATGTATTGTATAACATGCATAAAGAACACTACAGATAGCTGTTAATATTTCTGAATACATGTATATCAATAGACAGATAAACAAAGAGATAGCTCATTGTTAATTAAAACATTCATTACTCAAGTATGATTGTAGAAATTTCGCAGAAATAAACAAGAGTACATTCATAACAGGAAAGAATTCATAAGTTAGAATGGTCTCATAGTTCATGGAAACAAGATGAAACAGAAATAGTTCACATCCAACTAGTCCACGTCAAGCATTTGAAACCCCACAGTGCTTTCTCCATCCCAAAAAAAATATAACTCTTTATTATAAGATGAAATAGTTCTTCTTACAATAATCTTGCACAAAGATAGTTTGAAAAAAGGTCCTTTGATACATCAAGCTTTCCTATATTTATACAAAAAGTACAAACTCTTGGGTTTCCCTCGTTGTCTTTTGGGCTTCCCTAACCTTTCCCATATAATTTTTTTTTCTTTTAGCTTGTGAACAAAAAGATAAATACAATATATTACATTCTTTATCAAAGTGATAGACAATCCAACTAAGAGGGTTCAGTTTGCTCGTTCATAAATTTTCTCCATACATTTTCCTCTACTATTATATTTTCAAAACCAGAAGGTTCGAGAAATCTGATAGTAATTTCGTGTTGAGCAGCTTGGGCCTTTACACTCGCTATCTTGGTAGGAATCAAGTGCAGCTGGTCTTCCAGCAAGTGGATACTCATAGTTGCATGTGCTATTTCAGTTTTGAGTACCTTTTCATCGAACTCCTTGACTTGCTGAATGGCATGTTCATCTTCGTTGCATCTTTCTTGTAATTGTTTCAAAAAAAATTCATGCTTTGGCATCACTTCTAGTCTCTTTGCAGCAGAGGTATGACATCGATTATAGGTTAGGAGCACTCTCCTACAGAATTCAACACAGGCATTCTTTGTTTTCTTCTCTGCCTTTTTTAGTTCTTCTGTTGCTTTGCTAGAAAACTCGATAAACTCGTATTCCAGCTTTAACGTCTCCAGATCTTTGACAGATATATTTGCGGGAGATTCCTTGTTCGTTTCTACCCATGTCATCCTTCCCTGCAGAGTTTCTAGGATATCTTGTGTCCTATCCAAAAAATAAGAGGTTGTATTTACAGTTTCTTCTAATCTAATGTCTATCTATTGAACTTTAAATCTTTCTTCTACCATCTGCAACTGCATTTGATTAATCTTCTTTCGGAGCGTAAGGTCATGCTTCTTCTAAGGTTCAACATCAACCTTCTGCTCCATAGCTGACTTTAGTAAAGCTGCTAGTGAATTATTTTGATCCTCTAAGGCTGCTATCTGAGTCTCATATAGCTTAGCCTTCCCTTTTGCAGTGGTATTTTGTTCTTCCAGCTCTATCACTTTACCTTCCAATCTGCCCTTTTCCTTATCCAATTCTTCAATTGATAACCTAAGCTCATCCCTTTCTACTTCCAAGCTCTGATATTTTTGCTATAACTTTCCAAACTCTGACAAGGTGGTCTGGGCATTCTTCTCTATATTTCCTGCAGATATTACCAAAGCATATTTCTCGGCCTACAGAGTCTGACATTCTGCTTTTGATACTTTAACTTCATCGATCATATCCTCATACTTCCTTTTCAAACTCTGACTTTCACTCCTTTCTTTATTCAAAGTCTCCTTCAACTGTGTGACTCTTTTTTGAGACTGTTGTTGGTCTGTCATGATTCTATCCACATTATCCTCAGTGGCTAGGGTTAGAGCTACCCCATCCCTCGCTATTAATCGTGGATATTTGTGTGTACCATGAACCACTATCTTATCGGTCACCATCATTCCTGGCTTACCCCCAGTGTCCACTTTCTTCTCAGTTCTTTTGACGATTCTCTTTTTTTCTTTGTCGTAAAATATAGTGTTAAAATTTGACACCTCCTCCCCTTCAGTGGGCATGAAAGGAATTAACTCAACTCCAGAAATTGATACTGAACCTTCTTTTATTGTTCTACTAGAAGGAGAAACAAGTTCTAATGGGTCAATATCAGACTAAGCCTGTCCTTGATCAGTAGGGTCTTGTCCTTCTAATTTCTATGTCCTTGATCCTTTCGTAGTCTTTTCTATTCGTTGTTTTTCCTTTTGGACACCTTCAAATCTGAACCCTTCACTTTCTGCCTGATTTTTCTGTATTCCATCTTCTTCTTTTCTTTTCTTATCTTTTCTTATTCAATCTTCTTTGTTGCTTCTTCAGCTGCTCATTTCTTTTCTTCTTCTTCGGTTCTCAACCAGTTCTTTGCCTCCTATACTAGTTTGTTAGCTTCTTCCTGCCTCTTTTTTCCTTCTTCTTCTTCTTGCCTTTTCTGCTTCTCAGCATCTTTACCTTTACCACCAACAGTATCTATCTTCTACTTGAATATTTTCCTTAAATTTTTCATGTTCTCATCATTTCGGAATATCTCTTCATCCTTATCCTAGAAATTGGTATAGTCGAAATGTACTCCAGCTTCAGTGCAATACTCAGCAACTTTTCCCACAGAGTCATTCCTATGGAAATTCATTTCACCGAAGTAAAAATACACTAATTCCTTGACAAACTTCATTGCATTCTTTACCTTGGAAAATTTGTAACTTCCTACAAAAAAGGGAACTGTAGGATAGACTGCTTTCTTTTGCTCAAACAGGAAATTCCCTACTCCATCAATACACAACTGTCTCACAGCCTCTTTTTGGACTACATAGTTTGTGGCATACTTTGGTAGAAGAGAAGGGGCTCTTGAACCACCATACATTCTTAAATATAGGCCTTCTTCTGTCAGAAAATATCTTTTTTGTTCTTGCACAACTTTTAAAGCTTCCTCTGACATACAATTGCATTCGGACAAGAAGATTAATGTGTACAAGGGCATGGCGAATTTCTCACAAATCTCCTTGTAGTAGCTGTAATATTTGTGGGCCCAAAACAGTTTATAAGCTGCGTACACTGGAGCTCGGTACTTATCCCAATGGCACTTTAAGGCAGGGAATGGCTGAGTGCACAGAATGCAATCAATCAAAATAGAACTCATGTAAAATTCTGACTTCTTTTAGGACACTCCTCCCAATGCTGGGCTTATACAAGCAGACAAACTGTTGGGTACTATACTTTCCCAGTTAAAAATTGTTCCTTGTGTAGCAACAAAATAGATAACTGGTGTCCAACCCATTTTAAAACTTTTTCCATTAGCTCTTCCAAAAATCATGTTCAGCATCAAAACAATGAACCTATATGGAGTACGGAGAGTTGATGTTTCATACTCTCCAAAAGTCCTTGTACAAAAGTTATTTCCTGGTATCATCATCTTCTTGATTGTTTCCACCATGTCTAAATTTAGCTCCTTTAACCAACTTTCAATCAAATAATTTTGTGCTATTGGTAAATTATACGCCATAGATACATAAGCTGGGCTATATGCAGCATAACCCTGCTTCGTGGTATTGGCCATATCATCCATGTTACATCTTCCCTAGGAAGAATTTAACTTATCACTTCCGAACATGGGAAAATCTCGGTTCTGGTAGCCACTTTCATAAGGGCTAACCTCTCAATATTTGCATACATGTGCATATCTTCAAAACCAACATCTGGAATAGTCTGGCTTGAAATGATCCTATATACTTCTCCCCATTTATATTCTGGCTCAAATCCAGTAATAGCTTTAGTATCTTCATAGATGACTTCCACTCTGGTTATCACCTCCACTTCAGGTTCCTCTTCGGCTGCTTGGGCTTTCTTCTTCTATTTTCGCGGCATATTGATGTGTTGATAATTTACTTGTAACCTTCATACAACATGATCTCAGTCTATTTATCTCTAGCAAGAAGTGTAATGAAAAAACAATAAAGAGACCAAATATTACCATTTCATCGATATGCATATTTAAAATTATTATTAATACACACAGTTCCTCTGAATGAGAGACTCTAAACAAAAAGAACCTGCAAAATATTTCTACCCCCCAAACCTGCTAAAAATCTGCTAGCTCAAAACCCTAATCTCTTCCAAATTCCTAAAACTCTGTATGTGCATCTCGAGTGAGGCAAAAGCTCACACCAGCATCTGTTTTAACACAAAAAACCCTAAACCCCTATCAATTTCGTGGCCCGCCTACATCCCATGGAAAACTAATGTCAAAGGAGACATGGCAGTGCAAATTAGGCTTTAAAATGAGGCCATAATGAACAGGGAGGTGTAGACAGCGAATCGCTCATCTGCACCGTTCCCTAACCTCCCCAACAAACGAAACTGTCACAGGCGTACTCATGGTTGCACAGCGGCGAAGATGGAAAAAACTAACCGACCAACAAGAAAATCTCACAGCAAAAAAAACGGGTTGAACCCTTAGTAAAGGAGAAAATCATCGCAAGGAAACCACAAAAAAGCATAAAAAATTACCCTACCGTGGAAAACCTAACCCTATCCACCCTAGTGGTTTAAAACAACAACAAGAAACCAAACATAAATTCATGGACGGATCCTACATGGCAATGAAGTGGTGGGAAACCTGGACAGGAAATGACTTCCGTGGGCACAGAGGAGAACGTATAGAAGCTTGAAAACTGCGTGCAGTCACAGGATAGATACCACCGTGAAAATGACAAGTCACGGGCTCGAAACGGCTTTATAAACCTCGATCGGGGGTGAAAAAATAACACTAGCGGGAAAAAATCTTAACTAAACTCTGGACATATAGTCTTGAAGACATATGCAACGTCAGAAGGGAACGGCTCTACCTACCCGGTAATTGCATGGGAAAGACACATCAAAAATCGGTAGGACTAACCTATTCGATATCGACGGGAACATCAAGAAGCTCCGGATCAACTCAACACTAACCTTCCACAATTTCAGATGGAAGACAAACTAAATCTTTGATTCATGGGCCAAAAACACAACCGACAACAAGATTTCCCACTTAACCAAACATCGGAAAAATATAGTAGAAGGAACATCCAATCCATCGGATCTACTTTATACTAAAACGCCAGAACCTCGGCAAACTATCTCATATATCATAAACAAACTCACCCCCGATACAGCGGCTTAGACCTCAGAAGGATTCCGATAAACACATTGGAAAGATAGTGGACTATGCCTCCACTGTTTTGGAGGCTAGTCAACTAAGCATCCGATATGGACATGAAAAAAGACTAAGTTTTTTCAAAAAATAGTTGATCCCTAGGCAAAATTTGGTAGAAATAAAACATTCCTAGGCCGTCTAGATACTAAAAAATAAAAAGGGGGGGGGCACCCTAAAAATAAAAAATTTCGGGGAAATAGTTGCAGCTGCAACAATACTCTACGCTTATGCATTGATTACCGTTAACTTAATAAAATTACCATTAAAAATGGATACCTGTTGCCCCGCATAGATGATCTGTTTGATCAGCTACGCGGAGCAAAAATATTTTCAAAGATTGATTTATGATTCAGTTATGATCAAGTCTGAATCCTCGATGAAGACATTTTTAAAACAGCTTTTAGGACCAGATATGGTCACTATGAGTTTGTTGTCATGCCATTTGGGCTCACTAATGCCCCGGCTGTCTTTGTGTGTTTGATGAATAATGCATTGCATAAGTATCTCGATAAATTCATAGTTGTTTTCATTGATGATATTTTAATTTATTCTAAGTCTAAAGAAGAACACGAGGAGCACTTAAAAACTGTCTTACAAGTGTTAAGGGAACATCAGCTTTATGCTAAATTCAGTAAGTGCGACTTCTTTAAAGATAAAATACAATACTTGGGTCATGTGATAACTAAAGAGGGGATCTCGGTTGATCCAAAAAAGATAAAAGCAATTGAAAAATGGTCGGTACTAAAGGATGTGAGTGATGTGCGATCATTCATGGGGATCACCAATTACTATCGAATATTCATTGAGGGATTCTCAAGAATCGTAAATCCCATAACTTATTTACAGAATAAAGGAAAGAAAATCGAGTTGAATAAAAAATGTGAAGAAAGTTTTAAGAAATTAAAAACATTATTAACTACTGCACCAATCTTAAGAATTGTTGATCCTAATAAGAACTTTGTTGTATGCACTGACGCATGCAACGATGTCTAGGTGGGGTCTTAACTCAAGAATGACATGTAATTGCATACGAGTCTAGGAAACTTAATATTCATGAAAAAACTACGCTACCTACGATTTAGAGTTGGATGCTGTCATAATGCTTTGAAGATGTGGCACCATCACTTAATCGGAAGAAAATTTATGTCAATGACGGATAATAAGGGTTTAAAATATTTGTTGGATCAACCAAATTTAAATGCAAGGCAAACTAGGTGGCTAGCTTTCCTTAGCGAGTACGATTTCGAGATCCAAAATATTAAGGGAAAATAAAATTAAGTTGTTGATGCTCTAAGTAGAAATGCAAGACTGATCTTTGTGGCAGCAATCAGCACTTATAAAACAGATTTAGAAAATCAGTTGGAGGAAGGAGTAAAATTGGATGAAAATTATCAGAAACTACAAGCTAAAGTGGCATAAAATTTAACTGAAAGTTTAAGTACAGGGTATTGTCTAAATGATAAAGGATTAATACTTTATAAAAATAGGTTGTATATACCTAATGTACCTAAAACTAAGCTTCTGATTTTAAATGAAATACATAAGAATCCTTACTCAGGACATCCTGGCTATCAAAAGACCATGACCATGTTGCGGAAATATTATTTTTGGCCAAATATGAAAAATGAGTTAGCAGAGTATATTTCCAAGTGTTTCAAATGTCAACAGGTTAAGACTGAACACTGGCATCCAGTCGGTTGTTACAGCCATTACCAATCCCTGGCTGGACCTGCGAAATAATCAGTCTAGATTTTATTACAGGTTTACCTAGAAATCAGAATCAGAATGATTCGATTATGGTAGTCATTGAAAAACTTAGTAAATCGGCTTATTTTATACCAGTAATGACCACCCACAAGGGTGATAATATTACTGAAATATTTATGAAACAAATATTTCGTTTACATGGGATTCTGAAAGTTATAATTTATGACAGGGATCCTAATTTTACAGGAAATTTCTGAAAGTCTCTATTTAAAGGTTTGAATACTACTTTAAATTTTAGTACATCTTTTCACCCTCAAATGGATGGAAAGACTGAAAGGGTGAATCAAATATTGGAAGATATTCTAAGGATGTATGTTAGAGAACATCCAGATAAATGGGAGGATTACTTACACTTGGTATAGTTTGCGTATAACAACCACTACCAAGCTTCAGCAAAATACAGCGCATTTGAAATTCTATATGGCAGAAAGTGCAATACTCCCATCTCATGGAGTAACCCAGTTGACAGGTTAGTACTAGGACCTGAGCTATTAAAGGAGATGGAGTTAATTGTAAAACATGTGCAAAGTAATTTGAAGGTTGCATAAGACAGGAAGAAAAGTTAAGCAGATCTTAAACTAACTCAGAAAGAGTTCCAAGTGGGTGAACATGTTTTCATAAAGGTAAGGCCTAAAAAGAGTTCTTTAAAGTTAGGAAGTTGTGCTAAGTTGACACCCAGATATTGTGGGCCTTTCAAAATATTGTCCAAAATGGGACAGATGGCATACCAACTAGATTTACCACCGAATTTAAAGGTTCATAATGTTTTTCATATCTCTGTTTTGAAAAGATATGTACATGATGCTACTCATGTTCTAAATTGGAATGATGTGCAGGTGGAACCGGAAGGATATTTTCTGGTGAAACCGGATTGTATCCTCGACAGGAGGGAGATATTGCTTCGGAATCGCACCATTGGACAAGTGAAGGTGCAATGGAAGCACCTTAGTCCAGAAGAAGCAGCCTGGGAATTGGAGATTCATATGCGGGAAGCATATCTAATTCTATTCCACGGTAGCTCTGAGGACGATGAATAAAATAACATCGAGGACGATGTTATATTTAAGGGGGTGTGTATGTCACATACCCCAGATTGCAAAAACATTTTATTTTTGAGAAGACATTATGCTTTAATTTTATTGTAAAGTTTGTAATTATTCACCAAATGGGGTCAAGGATGATTGTATTTCATTGTTGAATATTTTATTAATTAATAAATAAAATATGAGACGACAACTTAAGGAGGTTTTTAAATGAGTGTCTACTGGCCACTTGTGGAATAGGATGGGTTGAGAGCAGATTGACACTTGGCAGCATCCTCAAACTACTTCTAGTTGTTGTAGGAGGCAACTTCCCTATTTTTGTGGTCATGTTCCCCAAGAAAGTGGAACAAGAACAGGTGGCTCATTAAGTGAAAAACTGAACCAAAATACCTAGGCATGCTTATAAACTACCCATCGAATTCAGTTGAGGCTGTTCAATCTTTACTTGTGAAATTTCTGAGTGAAATTTGTGCACAAGAGGTTTGATGGAGGGGAAAGGCAGAAGTGTTAGAGTGTGAAAGTGTTGATTTACTGAACTAGTGCAACTATCTCGGCTAAGTTCTTACTACTATAGGTAGAATTTTTGCTGCTGATTACTCTATGGAGTTGCAGAGGTTTCTTAACCCATTCTCTCACCCAGTGCTTTCAACCAGGTGACCGGACAGGCTCAAGGATCCTAAGCCTAGCTGCTAAGCTATCTTCAGGAATTCGGTTGGGTGGAATGGGTTCCTTAGACTGTTGTCTCCTCTGCTATATTACCAGGTTTTAAATGTTATTTAATTTTCTCTATGCAAGCATAGTAACTGGATTGTATGAATTTAGGAGTTGATGTTTATATATGACTGACTCATTTGTTTTTAAAATTAGATAGTTAAATCTCTTATTGTTCAAAGATAAATAAATTCTGGTCAAATATGAATTTGAATGATTGAATTAGCGTTTTAAATATTTTGTTAAAACAATGAAAGAAAACTCTTTGCTGTATTTTTCCACACCTTCGTAGAGGTATTACTCTAGTACAGTAGGTAAAATTAAGAATGATGAAAATATCAAGTTAAGACATGAGTGAATCTGATCTTTTATCTTTTACTGTTAATCTATTCTAGAAATGTTTAACAGAAAATTTCCTCAACTCTACAAGTTTATGTTAACTAATACATCTGTTTAATTATAACCACAAAAGTACCTTAAAAAAATGTCTTACTAAAAACCATTATACAGTTTGTGTAACTTTGTTCTTTTAACACAGTAAAAGTAACTATATATATATATATATAACTATTAACTAATACAGAGCAGGAAAATAATGCAAATGGAGCAACATAAGACTATATAAACAGTATAATGAAATTGTAGTAATAATTTAGGTATTACAAATAATAATTATGTTAATTGAAGTAATATTGTAAAAATATCAAATATTAAATAATAAACAGTAAAAATAATAAACAATGCAGAATCTAAATTAAAATGAAAATACTAAAATCTACTTTGGGTTAAAACCCTAAATAACAAAACCTATTTAACCAAGTTTTTATTTTTCTTTCTTCCTTAAGGATTAAGTATTTCTCAGTTGATTCCAAACCGTTAGTGTTCCAAATCTTTCAATATATAAATATTATATCCAATTTATAATTGCCTAAAGTAAATTAAAGTTATACACAAACAAGGTAAAATATGTTTAGTATATATAAAATAAACAGAATAAAAGAAATAAAATTAAATAACTCTAAATCATTTTATACAGTTTTTCACAGGTCACAAGATCGAACCTCTCGACCAAGAAGACTTTCTTTTTCTTCTATTTTTTCAAACATTTGTTTATAGTAAAAACCCTACAATTTTATTATAACAAAATACAAATTAAATCAAATTCATGGTGTTCTTAATAAAAAAACTTTAACACACAGGTACGGGTAAAAACAACAAAAGAACCGTCGATTTTTTAGTATCGATTTTCCCTTATCTCCGAACTGTAGAATATAAAAACCAAATTCCAAGTTCTTATAAGTTCTTCTTTTCCTTCCACAAAAATTTTAGAACCGAAATCCTTAATACTATCGAAACTGTAAAATCTATTAAAACAAAACAAGTTTTAAACCCAAAATTTTCTATCCATTAACAGTCTTTAAACAACTGAAATTGTTGAGCTATATAGCTTATAAATTTTTATCCAACACATACAAGTCTGCAAAACCCTAGCATACATAATTGCAACCTATCATAACAGAGCTACAGCCATATGGCTCTTTACAAATAATTCTTTAAACCAAATAAGTCACAGCCACCATCGCTAGCAGAACCCTACTCATCATCAAAGGAGAAACCCCAGGTGGTAAGGCCGAGGCTTACCAAGTCTTTTGCGTAGTGAACTTTCAGCTCGAAAACTCGTAGTTTTTCCAAGCAACCTCTCTCATTCAGCTTTGGAAGGACGAGTCTCAACTGTAGCCATGCCTGCACAAACCAAAGCTTTTGCTTTAAATTTCTTTTAAAACCTTCTTACCATAAAAAGAAGTAGAAATTATAGAAATGAAAGAAGTTACCTTTTAGTAATTTTTTTTATGGTCACAGCCGTAGTATGGATTCCTTTGAACCCACTCAAACCCTGGCAATGGAACCGTAGCATCGAGCCACCATTTTAGAGAACTCTCAGTCTACGACCGCGACACGACGTAAGAAAGCAGTACTGAAATTGCCACAAACAGAAGCCAATATTTTTTTTTATTGATAACTCGAACCAAGTAGACCATTGACGAGAGTTGTCTCAGTAGGCACTCTACAAAGGCAAACGAGTATTAACTCAACTGTAAAAGGTTTTTGCACTCTCAAACTTCAACTATGGCCACGCAGGCCCATGCGACCGCGAGCCTACCGGCTCTGCCCTCAAGCAACAAAAAAGATGAAGAATAAGCGATATTTTAGGTTTTGGATGAATATATAACTAGGGTTTACACTTTTAAAAACCTTAGACAACAAGCTCATCACACGTGGATTCCACTTCCTCAACTTTTGTTTTGGGGTTGATCTATAGTTTCTAAATGGTATATTTAAGCCTGCATTTTTGTGTAAAAACAATCATTAATACCTTGACATAGTTTAAATTTCAATATTATGACCCTTAATTAGTTATGCCATAACAATACATATGGAATTATGGTACTATGGTACCCAAAGATAGGGTTAATATAATATTTAGAAATAATATATGTATAGTGTAGGTTTAAGCATTATATAAATTGCTTGTTTTTTTAAATCATTTATGCCTTTAAATGAAACTAGGCAAATTTAGTATGTCATCAAGCCTAGATTTAGGATAATAGTATTTTCCCCAATGACTGCTGAAATAGAACAAACTCAAGTATAGAAAGGAACAGGTTTTGCAATACCTGCATTACTGAAATCTTTAATTGATATAAAGTACTCTAGCATTTTTTTTACTTTTGCAGTCGAAATAACTAATCTCGATCGAAACTGGAAACAAAATGATTTACCTATAAGAAGACCTGTAACAAGAACCATCATTACACTACATTAGCTTCAATGAGCTATGTAAGCCTCGGCATGACCAGAAGTTCCTTCATTTAAGCAAGAGACAAACTTTAATACCTTGTACTCCCTAGAAAATAAACCGTTGTTTTCATTTCTTACTACTTCATCATTCTTTTACATTCTAAATCGATCTTTCATTGCTTAATTTTGAAGGCACATAGTAAACAATGTAATTATAGAAATTAATAAAGGAATTTGTTTTAGTTTCTAGATTAGATCGTTTATAATGTTAACTGCCTAGCAGTTAAGTTACTCTCTTAAGCGATGATTTTAAACATTAATTGTTGCAAGAAAATTTTTAAATTTTTATGGAATTTTGGGGGTTTTACAAAGACACATGGAAGGATTGGTATGAAATAGCTGAGATTGAAGCTTGAATGGTCAAAACGTTAAAAGGTATTAAGAACAACGTTTAGGGAGACATGGTCAAAAACCTACCGAGGATAATAAGGCTCCTAAATTCTATTTGGAATTCGATATTTTACATCAACAATGTAGAAAATATTTAATTGAGACTAAGAAGAAGTTGCAAATAAGGAAAATGATTATTGAGGTAGCCAAAGGGATCATAAATACCATTTAAAAATATGCCTTGGAGATGTTAGGTGTGAAAGATAACACTTCTATTTATATGGATGTTGATATCTACATGAATAATTTTATTTGTTCGAAAATTACTAATGAAAAGCCATGAAAAGGCAGAGGAAACCATCAAAACCTTCTTGAAAGATATGGGTACTATGACAAATCATGGTCTTCCTTTCTCATGAGATGATTATTAAGAAAACATCACATTGATGTGTACCATAACATGTTACAAATATTAACTGTTAACATGGTCTCATTTTTGTACCATATAATAATATCATCTTGACACCTACTGAAGTGTATACTCAAGTGCACCCCTCCAATTCCACCAAGATCCCATTTCAAGGTAGACCAACATAGATCCATCTTAAATCTAGATCTACTAAGCATCGAGAGGGATCCAGTTTCTTGAGGTATAATTTTGTTTTTACATGTTTAAAAACATTTACACCTCAATAATTTTTTATCGCTTTGGTGGTTGGTAACTTCAGGTTTAACATGGATGTTCAATTGCTTATTTGGTTCTAATTATTAATTTTTTGAGCTAACATGAATTTTTTAATTACTTTTTACTTTGTGTACATCACGTTACTCATTACATTATGTTATGTGACAACATATCCCCCATATTGGGTTGTATAGAACCTTGCTACTCTCGATGCAATCAAGTCTCTTAGGTCCATTGATTAAACCCTAATGACATAACTAGATCAATTTTATATAATTTTTAAGGGCAGAAGGATCGTAAATCAACATGACTAGAGATTAATCAATGTGATACATGACTATGTTTCAAATAATTGCAACAAGAGGTCCCATAGAGCATCCCTCTATTGGCACAAATACCACCTAATAAACCAAAGTTTCATAGAGGGGGGTGTTGTGCAGGAATAAACACCTTATAACTGAAGGTCTGGGGTTACCAACATACTCAAGAAACTTGCAGACAATTGACTCTAGACTGCAGTAAAGGAAATAGGAGGATGGGAAAGACTCACCCGATACACGACGGTTGGTCCTAGCTTGTCCTCTTCCGCTCTGCTTCTCCTCCAAAGTCTTCAGGGATGATTTCTCCTTCACCTGTCAAGATTCAATCTTCCAAATACAAGATGATACATATATATAACCAGGTTAGATAAATCATATAGAGAATGCTGAAACATAAACATTTATCAAACCATAATATGTGGGATACATTCAAGATACATATGGAAGAAGGATTCTCTTTATTAACAATAATGAAAGAGTTCAGATTACAACCCAACGCCTGAGACAAGGACTCCTCTGCAACCAAAAGATTCTGAGTTCCACTGCTCCAAAGACTTATGTATAAACTCCACCAGCATAACTTTGCTCTCCAAGTGTATGTAATTAACACCCTCCCCAAGGCCTGTATTTATACTTGGTGAAATAAGGCAGTTTCGAAGGTTGAGGAGGTTGATACAGTTAAGGAGATTAAGGTTAAGTGCTTAACTAATCTCAAGTAATCGCGTGTTTTTATTTTTAATGTCAAAGGGACATGTACATGGGTATCAAGACTGGCATCTCGCGTATGACCCACGAGTTGCTCTAAGGGTAACCTGCGTACACATCTGTACGCGACATGCAACAACCGATACTCGCATACAACACGCGAGTTGCATATATAGAGAGTCGCATACATGACTTGACATAGCTAAAGGGTAAAAATAACCAGCTGGATGGATGATGAATGTAGTTCATAATAAGCCCATCTATAGTGTTTTGGGCAACCCTCAATCCATAGATGTCCTTTTGTGTGCCAACATGAGGGATGTCGGCACTCGGACGGAGAGGTGCCATTCAGGTGGATAACAGATGCCCCCTAATGTGTGAGATCAAAGGGAAACGATGGCCGAAATACATTATAATCTTTATCTTTGGAGAACTTGGAAATCCAATGGAGCAAAGAGAGTACCTGAAACAAATACATAGTAATGCCATATACAAAGTTACATCTGAGGATGCTATGTTCAATTTACTGTAACACTAGATCCTTTACAATATTTGAGTACATCATATGATACGGGTATGAAACCATGTATATTACAAAGGTGGATCGAAGCCACAATATACAATAATGATGAGTCTTCAAAGATCTGGAAGCTGTGTATATGAATAGAACATAATCTTGCGCAACTTAGTCCATAGGTGAGGAACTAAGGTCTTCATAAAGGATCCCAAAGAACCAGTACAATCCAAGCCATGTGAATAAGGGTAAGCTGAAGTCGAACATGGAAAGAATTCAACAGTTTGTCAATCAATAGGTGATAATCGACAACTGAAGAAAAGGAATTCACCAATGATGAAAATGAATCCTGAGGTACGATCGTCAAAACTCTAGGTCTTTGTCATCAAGAAGTACTGAAACGGAACCATGTTGTGATAAGGAAGGTAATAGATCCTCCAACGGATCACAAGAGTGACTAGGAACTGGGCAAAAGAAGGGAGACACAATAGATAACAGATATAACAATGATGGGATCAGGCTATAGATCAGACATTGGGTAGGGTCCTTGAACAATGAGTACAACACAAAGATGACCCAAGGCAGCGTATAACTTATAGATAGAACAACTAGACCTATCTGTCATGTAGGAGACATGATCAGATTCCCCAGGTATAACAGACAAGAGGAGGAGTAAGAAACTCAAAGTAATAGTTGAACAAAAGTGGACACTGAAACATGGATATTGAAAAAAACAAAGAGTGCTATGTCCAAGGATGACATGCTGCCATTACTGAAAACAAGAGAAAACTTCTTCCTTACCTTCCCTGTTAAATTTTAACAAGTCCAGGAAAGTAAAGTCGGTTCCCTCTTCATTTTTTAACAAGCTTGAAGAGATGAGAAAATAATGCTTGATAGTGTCACTGATTCGTGGATTTAATGAGCCTGAACTAGTACATGCTCAGCTGGTGTTTTCACATTTAGAGAGTCTGAAAACTCCAAAGAAGACTCTAGGGGGGTCCTTTTTCATCCAATTTAGTCTCTTGAGGCCGAAAAAGTATAAAACATACCACAGAAGAACTCTCTTAACTTCCGAAGAAGAAAAGGTGAACCTTTTTCGTACTTAGTCAGGGAGGTCCGAAAAAGGTTAAATTACCACCTACTCAACGCTCCTTCCAAAACAGCATAAAATAGCTTGAGTTTTACGAGTGTGAAGGAAAGAAAGATCACTCGGAAAGATCCATTTGGTTACGAGAAATGGGGCTTACAACAATAAACTTGTTGCTTTGTTCTTAAGTGTTTAACGAGAATGACAAAGACACAAAGTACACTCGGAATCTTTTTCATGTTTAGGTCCAGAGCACGAAAAAGAGAAAACTAAGCTCAAACTGGGTGTTCCTTTTCCGTAAATTTAGTGCCTCAGGTTTGAAAAAGTGATAAACCTATACCTAAGAATACTCTTCTCAATTCAGAAAGAAAAGAGAGTGATCCTTTCTCGTATTATTCCGCATGGTCCGAGAAAGAGATAACCTACCACCAATGCGGATGCCCGTTCACATATTCTTAACGAGCTTGAACGAACGAGTTAACTCGACAGTCAAGTCTGTTTTGAATGAGTCAAACCTGGGCCTAAAGAAACTCCATAAGGATGGGGATTCCTATAAAGGGATAGCTTGTAAAAAGAGATTCAAAAGAAGCTCTATTTGGCATGAAAAATAGCTAAGAGGATACCCCTGAACCTGAAACAGTTGCGGCATGAGTACCAAAGGACAACATAGGCTTATAAGAAGGATACTCATGAAAAAGGGTCCTAGCCACGGAAGAACAATGGTAAAAATAGGGGACTAATGGCTTAGAATACCATAGTTCGTGGAAAAATGTTGAATGCTAAGGTTAATGTGGATTGAATAAAGATGCCAAAATGTATTGGAAATTACAAAACCACCCTATGGGAGCAACAACACCTTGTAAGGATGAAAAACCTATTCCAAGGCACAAAGAAATATGGTATAAGTTGATTGAAATTTCAAACTATAGAAAAACACCCACTTTAAGAAATATAATTGCTATAAATAGTTGAAAAATCAAAACAAACTCGCCATTTGAACTTTTGAGCCATAAAAAGCAAGTTTTACCTTCTACCTTTGTTCGATCATTGTGGACAATTGGACCAACGAAATCAAAATCCGCCAGTTGCAGGTAAGCCTACACCCTGAGCTCTTCATTTTGATCCAAACAATTGTTAAGTTTGAGTCTGAATTCCATATTTAAAAGCATCCTAAACTGTAGCATGAAACGTACGTGGGTTGCCTATATGAAAAGTCGCGTACACGCGTTCTGTACGCGAGTTGCCTAACTAGACAGTCGTGTACAGTACGCGACATGTCTAACTAGATAGTCGTGTGTACTGCGTGGAGGAAAAAAGGCTAATAATAGTCAAAAATTTATGAATTTTGATATGGAAATACTTATTCAAATTACTTGTTTTTGCTAGGTAAAAGATGGTGCTGGAATGGAGGGAAAGGGAGCACGAAATAATGGACCAAGTAGCACTCCAAAGTGCGCCCACAATATAGGCATTGCGAACCAGTGGGCTACCGAAATTATTTTGTACATCACCCATGCGGGCCAATGTCCGCATACTTGAGTTCATGGTAAATTATTGGGATCATGACTTGGGGATGTTCGATTTATAGGGTGAAACCTTGGAGATTACCACTGAAGACATATATTTCATAACCGGTCTGTCACGACGAGGGGCACCGGTGAACTTAGAGGGCACTGGAAGGGGCGATGACCCCTTAAGTGTCCAAAACTATATAGATGAGTTCTATACACTGGGTACTCAAAAGAGGGGTAGCTGCATCCCTCTTGTACATATCCGAGACTTCACTTTACAGGTACTTGCTAGCACCATCGTGAGAATTTTAGGATCTTCATCTTTAAATTTGGCCACAAGGAACCAAATGAGGCTGGCAGTTGACTGTTTTCGAGGTGCTCTCTATGATTGGTGTTCAGGAGTTGCCCCCATCATGAGGAGACAACTATCCGACTGCAAGAGAGGAAGACGAAAAAAATTTGGCTATGCAAGCATATTAGTGGCCTTCTTCGAGAGAGAGTGCCAGCATTGAGCCCTGCCATACCTCTACCGATCAGATCTCCACATCAGCCGAGGCTGAGCAAGTGGGGAGACATCTTCCTCCGTCAAGGAGGAGGAGACTCAGTACACAGTGTCTATGATGATGATTTTTATACCTGGTGGGAACGACAGCTATCGGCACTGGAGCAGTTTCCATATGCCGGGATGGACTTCCGAGGTGACCCCGACCTTGTCCTCCCTCTAGGAGGAACATGGGGAGAGCTAGGTAAGTAATTTTTAATTTTTTATCATTTTCAAATTTTTATGAATTTTTCAAATGATAGATATATACATATGTACAAGTCTTAATCCTATTGAAGTGTCAAAATGCAGATATTGGACCGGTCCGCCCTGAAGGGCACCCTTGCATGTTCGTTCATCCTGTTGTAGGCGAGGATCCAGGATTGATCAAGGTACTAGAGGGGAAGCTGGCCAGGCTGACCCAACGAGTACCTACCTTGCAGATAGAGCATATCCCAACAGCCATGCAGGAGTTCGTAGTTAGAGTTCCACCGGTTTGGCTACGTCTTTTTAGACGAGTGGTTAGAGCAGTGCTCGTATATATAGAGGCGGTGGAGGCTGCCGAAGTCGAGGAGGCTGAGGAAGCCATAGTGCAGAGGGACCATGGGGACCAAGGAGGTCCTAGTGACTAGGGCGGTCCTGCTTAGATCTAGGACATTTTGATGGACTATGATCCACATTTTGTACATTTTGTATATGACGGGATCTGAGGATCAGACTTGACCTATCTATGGATAGATATTTTACATATATATATATATATATTGGTGTTTGTTGTCAGTTTATTTACAAATTTTTTTCATATGTTTGCTGGATATCTTTATAAAATGTGTGTGAGATGCCAATCCAAAATGTAATTAGCATATGCATCAGTCAATGAATTCTGATTTCATGGAATATGATTGAAAGTAATAACCTCAAAATGTCTTTCCAATAAACGAATTTGCATGAACTAACGTAATAAGATAGGATTTCGTACCTGATAATCTCGATTGAGCTGGGAAACCACCAACTGAGAGTCCAAACGGACCTCAAGCTGGGTGATGCCACGTGACAAAGCATCCCATAGGAGCTCAATTACATCCCTATACTCAGCAACATTATTAGAAGCGGGACCTAGACAAGCGCCTCCCGCGGCGACAAGCTGTCCTGAGGGAGAATAGATAACCCATGTTGCCGAAGCTAGGTTACAAGTATGACGGTTGGCGCCATCAGCGA
This sequence comes from Pseudotsuga menziesii, assembly GCA_001517045.1. Taxonomy (NCBI): domain Eukaryota; kingdom Viridiplantae; phylum Streptophyta; class Pinopsida; order Pinales; family Pinaceae; genus Pseudotsuga; species Pseudotsuga menziesii. The sequence continues at coordinate 198,491 of LPNX010902822.1, read as the reverse complement.
ACCCTATATACCATTCCGAAGACATCTGCAACAACCAGCAGATAATATAAAAAACAAAACTGACAACCTAATGTACATAAAAATACATACAAGAAAAATACAAGAAAAAGTGCTAAGACTAAGCATAGTACTTTTTCAGGTAGAGCCCATTTCTAGGCTCAGGCAGCTTATTCCCATCAAAATCAACTAACTCATATGCGCCCTTACTTAATACTTTCGACACGACATAGGGTCCTAACCACATAGCCTTGAATTTTCCTGCCCCCAGAGGTTCTTTATCTTGGTCCCAAAGCAAGACAAGTTTCCCCTTAGAGAAAACCCTAGGTTTGACTGATTTATCATATTGAGTTTTAACCCTATTTTTATGAGCCTGATTAGTAGTCAGCGCATCTCTACATTGTTCATCAAGGTGTTCTAAATGTATCAGACGTTCCTCAAGCTCAGTCGTATTAGGTAACACATGAATGGCTATCTTTAGAGACGGGATTTCACATTCAATCAGAGTAACTGCTTCCACTCCGTGGACGAGTTGGAAAGGGGAGAAACCCGTGGCAGTCTTTACGTTAGTTCGGTAGGCCCAAAGAGAAGGATATAACATGATGTGCCAATTAGAGCGGGCTGCATCAATTGTACGTTTAAGGATAGTTTTTAAAGTTTTGTTGACAGCCTCAACCTGACCGTTTACTTGCGGATAGTATGGAGAAGAATGTTCTTGTCTAAATCCGAGCATGGTAGTCAGTTCCGTCATCATGTCATTTTGAAAATGACTGCCATGGTCAGTGACAATCACTTTGGGTATACCAAACCATGCAATAATTTGATTGAATACAAAGAAAGCTATTGTTTCCCCGTCGGCTTTGAAAGTAGGCATTGCCTCTGCCCATTTCGTAAAATAGTCAACAACGACAATGATGTATTTATGCCCCCCAGCCGAGACTGGGTTGCATGTCACGTAATCAATCCCCCATTTCATGAAGGGGCCTACCGAGACAACGGGAAATAACGGAGCAGGATGTGACCGCATTTTCCTGGTGTAAAGCTGACACGAATGATAACGCTTCACTACTTCCACACAATCTTTAAAGATCATGGGCCAGAAATAACCGGCACGCAATATCTTCTGGGCCGTTGCTAACCCAGATAAATGACCCCCACACGCTCCGCTATGGGAATCATTTAGGACAATCTTCGCTTCCTCATGAGTAAGGCAACGATGCAAAACGGAATCTACCCCTCGTCGATATAATGTATCTCCTATAATGAGGTAGTTCTTGGCATGAAGGTGTAATTTACGTCGTTCCTCCCTTGAGGAAGCTGCAAGATACTTCAAAGTCTGGAGATATATAAGAATATCCCCAGCAGAGTCACCAGTTCTATTGTATAGGAATAAACACCTTATAACCGAAGGTCTGGGGTTACCAACATACTCAAGAAACTTGCAGACAATTGACTCTAGAGTACAGTAAAGGAAATAGGAGGATGGGAAAGACTCACCCGATACACGACGGTTGATCCTAGCTTGTCCTCTTCCGCTCTGCTTCTCCTCCAAAGTCTTCAGGGATGCTTTCTCCTTCACCTGTCAAGATTCAATCTTCCAAATACAAGATGATACATATATATAACCAGGTTAGATAAATCATATACATAATGCTGAAACATAAACATTTATCAAACCACAATATATGGGATACATTCAAGATACATATGGAAGAAGGATTCTCTTTATTAACAATAATGAAAGAGTTCAGATTACAACCCAACGCCTGAGACAAGGACTCCTCTACAACCAAAGGATTCTGAGTTCCACTGCTCCAAAGACTTCTGTATAAACTCCACCAGCATAACTTTGCTCTCCAAGTGTATGTAATTAACACCCTCCCCAAGGCCTGTATTTATACTTGGTGAAATAAGGCAGTTTCGAAGGTTGAGGAGGTTGAGACGATTAAGGAGATTAAGGTTAAGTGCTTAACTAATCTCAAGTAATCGCGTGTTTTTATTTTTAATGTCAAAGGGACATGTACGCGGGTATCAAGACTGGCAGCTCACGTATGACCCGCGAGTTGCTCTAAGGGTAACCCGCGTACACATCTGTATGCAACATGCAACAACCAATACTCACGTACAACACGTGAGTTGCATATATAGAGAGTCGTGTACATGACTTGACATAGCTAAAGGGTAAAAATAACCAGCTGGATGGATAATGAATGTAGTTCATAATAATCCCATCTATAGTGTTTTGGGCAACCCTCAATCCATAGATGTCCTTTTGTGTGCCAACATGAGGGATGTCAGCACTCAGACGGAGAGGTGCCATTCAGGTGGATAACAGGGGGGGTATAGGAAGTAGAAGAATTAAAAATTAGAGGAAAATCATTCTCAGTTGTGTCTGCACAAGCCTTCTTGGGTTGGATGAGGGTAAAGAAAGTATGGTAGGACTGATTGAATGTTAAATCTCTCAACTACTTCTAATACAACACTTGGGATGATTAAATTTAAAAAAGATAGAAATGAGCAACCATTTTTGTGTTTTCCCCTAGATTTGGTTTTATAATTCCAATTATTCTCATTAAGGAACCAATTTAACTGAGAAACTACCTAACTACACATCATTTATTGAGAAATGTATGCCTTTATACAAATAAAAATCTATAAAAGAAAGGCTCAACGATAGAACAAGAGTTCAAGGATTTTCATACTATGAAGCTCTCTACTTTTAGTGAAAGTTGGGTGTTAAGGGATCAACAACATTGATTCCAATCTCATTGTCCTTTTCTTTCTTTAAGCATTATCTAAAGCTCCATTTTTTGGGGGGGTGGGGGGGGAGAGAAAGAGGTTGAGGATAAAGATTCTATAGTCCCTCCTGGTGCCCTCCATCATAATCAAAAGAATAGTTGTTCATTTTGTTGTGTAATCAAATCCAAGGTAGTTTGCCATTATATGAAGTCATAAAATTTCAAGCAAGTTATGTTGGTTTCCTTACATTTTGTGTCTTCTGTTTTGTCGATTTAATCAATGGTTCTATGTTTATCTTACCCATTTGGTTTTTGTCTTCATGAATATGATTTAGAAGAATGCATACATTTATCTCTTTCCTTCATTATGCATTCATGACCTCATATATGTTACTTCAAAAGATGGAATCATGATTGAGGCACCCTTATCTCACTAAGTTTCTATTTCAAATCTCATTGTTTTTCAATTGTTCATCACCTTTCACCTAAAGTATCTTTTGTATCCTCAAACCAAATAGCATACACTAACCCATACATTATAGTCCTTTCCATAAATTTAGTCAAATCATTTATAAATCCCAATAAAGTTACCTTAAGGTGACAAACTAGGACTCAGGCACAAGGAAGATGAGGGTGGCCCCTTTTGGCCCAAGAACTAGCTTGAAGGCCTACAATGATGTAGGATAGGTGTATCCTACATCAGTATGCCATACCCTTGTGCTCCCTCCTACCCTAAGCCTCCCAAGTGTGATATCTAGAATGAGGTGAATATGAGATGAGGGACACGACCTAGGGGACAACACATGAGAACATGGATCATCTTATAAAGAGATTGCACAAATATATCCAAGAATGGTAGCTGATCATGAATTATTGGAAATTGTAGTTGATGATTTCTATTCAATTGTCCCATTTCCATGGTCGAAGTAGCTTCACCTACTTGCACCACAAACACGATTTCTTTGTTGCATCAAACATTTTGGGTGCTTCATAATCATAATTTAGAACTTAAAGAAAATTTGAAGGTAGTACCCAATACAAAAGACATTAAGCTTGAATCATGGATCAAAATTACAAATGATTTGTTTCAAAATGTGAAGTTTGGGGTGGATAGGATTTTGGGCCTAATCGACTCTAGTTTTTAGCTTTGGATGCATTTGCAAAATGTTCCTAAGATGTGTGTTAAACATCATTAGAGAAAAAACTGGGAAGCACAAATCATAGACAAACAACAAGCTATTCACAAGTTACCAATGCATGCACGCAAGGAGATTTTGACAGTGGTAACTACTCTCACCAAGCAAATTGCCACAACATGCCAAAAGTAGCAACACGTTACAAAAAAGTTGACACAACTCCAGGGGCATGTTGAAAAGAAGTATGCAAGGCTCACAAATGTACAAACAAGGGCCTGCGAGCAAATATTCTCAACAAAGGGAAAAGAGACTCTAGATTTAGTTGCTAAGTTTCAATAAGAGGAGGAAACACTCATGACTTCCTATGAGAATTTGACCATAAGTTTTAATGAGTTCACTAATGAGGTGAGTATGAGCTTCCTTCAGTGGCTTCTATTTTGCAAGGATACACCATATTTTCATAGGGGCGAGACAACCATAGTGTTGGGGGCTTGGTGGCACCCCATTTTGTAGTTTTGAAGAGTATGTGCACAACTAGCCTATGAGCATTGAGTTTAGCCTGCATACCTAATTTTGCAATGCATGCCCTAATCATGTTTTGTGCACTACATTACATGAATGTAATAGAGGTAGTGCATTGGTATATCCCTTTGTTACGGGTTTCATTGTAGGAAGTTATAATTGTTGTAATTGTTTGTAACTAATTTAGAGCATCCATAAAGGATTGTAATTAACAAAATGATGGTTAGATAACTAGCTATTGACTTTTGTATAGAGTTTTGTATTGAAGACTCAATTGAAGGAGAAATAGGGGTTTGAATCCCTCAATCATTGTATGGAACCTATAAGGAGCTTGTATGGATCGATTTTACGCACTGAAGATAAAAGAATGTGTTATGCTTCCCCTCTAATTTTTTTTTGTTGTGTATTTATCTAAACGTATAATGAATACATATTAATCAATTTCCATGTACATATTTTGTTTTCTTACGATTCAAATTTGTTCTTGTAATGGCCATTAGTGTCTTGGGTGAGACACTATTTTTGTTGGAATATTAAATACAGTGATACCTATGAAGTTGATTGTTGGCTTATGTTTAGAACTTAGGGTTTGAAATCATCTCCAACACTTCTATGACTAGGTCTGTTTGATGTTGCAGGATTATTGCTAGGGTTGGGTTGCTAATTTGAGTTGTTGTATAATTGGTGTGGAAATTAGATTCTTCTAACTACCGTTGTTACCAATGGAATGAAAAGGTTTTTGAGCTCACCCACATCTACTTGTCCAACAATTATGCTCATTCTTCCTCTAATTTAGTTATACTTATAAAAGAACCAAGTCAATGTGCATCATGACAAAACAACATCAGAGGATTTGAGTATTAAAGTGGCATTCTACTCACCCTTGTTGCATTCTTGTGTTAAGGGATCTAAGACAAGTTCTCAAATATATTGGAATGAAATGACACTCCTTGATATCACAATGGGAAGTATTTTGGGTGTTACACCACTTATCATATCTTTCTACTTTTTATCTCAATGCTAACTCATCTAGCCCTTTTGTATGAAATGTTGTATGGCCTATGTTTAGTGTCCTTCCTCTTAGAATCCTTGTTACCGTTGCATTAATTTCATTTTTATGGCAATCACTAGAAGGATTGGTGTGCCAATCGAACATGTGTTTCTTCTCAAATTATTACGTGAGCCTTTATGCCCATGTAAGTTCAAAAACTCTAGCCTCTCATTGATGTATTGGTGCTGTAAACCACCCTTATAACAACTATATTTTTCTCATCCTCTCTAATGTTCAAACAAGCCAGAAGGGTAGGCACATTTGTCTCATCCTCTCTAATGTTCAAACAAGCCCTAAGGGTATGCGCATTTGTCTCATCCTCTCTAATGTTCAAACAAGCCCTAAGGGTATGCACATTTGTCTCATACTCTCTAATGTTCAAACAAGCCCTAAGGGTATGCACATTTGTCTCATCCTCTCTAATGTTCAAACAAGCCCTAAGGGTATGCACATTTGTCTCATCCTCTCTAATGTTCAAATAGGCCCTAAAGGTATGGAGTGCATTTATGTACTACTTTATTCATGTTTCACTTGGATGAAGTCACAATTGCACATGCATGAAGTCACCCAGTGCATTTATGTACTATTTTATTTAGGTTTCACATGGATGAAGTCACAATTTCACATACATGAAGTCACCTAGTATCAACATGCTCTTTACATTGTTGGTTGTGAGATTCCCACTAAGTGTTGGAAGTTATATATATTTTCTTGGTTGGAAATGTATATTTCTCGTGTCATTAAAGCCTTTTAAATCAATGTATGTTTATGAGATGCTAAACCTTTTATAAAGGGTTTGAATACATGAAGTCACCTAGTATCAACATGCTCTTTACATTGTTGGTTGTGAGATTCCCACTAAGTGTTGGAAGTTATATATATTTTCTTGGTTGGAGATTTATATTTCTCGTGTCATTAAAGCCTTTTAAATCAATGTATGTTTATGAGATACTAAACCTTTTATAAAGGATTTTGCATCAAACTTATGGCAATAAAACTTGAGAGGGGAGAATAACACTCCATATATACCTCAACTCATTAAAGACTTTCACATCAATGTATATATTTATAAAATACAAAACTTTTTATCAAATAATTTTACATTAAAATTATGAAACCCATACAACTTGGGTGGAGACGATAACACTACATCCTACACTCAATTGAGTATAAAATTCTTATACTCGAATTATATATATACCCACCAAAACAATGACAACATGCCATAAAATAATAAACATAGCATAAAGAAAAAAATAGATTTGAAGAAAAAACATATATTGTTTTGTCATACTATGCATATTGAAAACAATAGCAAGAGTGTAAGGCGTTGACGTTTCCATATTATACAATTTATAAGCTGTGTCTTCTTCTACGGCGCTTGCTCTGCGCCGCTCGCTTATCGCTTTATTATATAAATAGATGTGAAAAGAAGGAAATCTTAGAATGATCTACGAATTCATTTTCCCGCAAGTCTGCTTCTCAAATCCTTTCTCAGGATCTTCCCCGACGGTGACTTGGGAATGACATCCACAAAGTAGACTTTGTGTATTTTCTTGTAGAAAACCACCTGCTTCGACACAAACTCCTTTATTTCCTGCTCGCTTATTTCCGACGACTTCACCACGAACGCCACCGGAACCTCGCCTGCCTCTTCATTCTTTTGACTGTACAAATAATAAAACAACAATTAAATCAATTATAATTATCATTACACCTTCAACTTCAATTTCCTTCCAGGGTTGTTAATTGTTCAGATAAGTGTTTAAGAATGAATTTATATTTTTTCATAGGAAATAGCATAATTGTAGCTACTTAGCTGGTGAATATTTATAGGTTGTAAGTTAGTTGTCAGATTACTGGTTCTGCCCTTATTTCTCACAAACAGTACAAACAATAAATTATTTTTTTCATATTATCCATACATCACCTGCATCTATTTATGCATTAATTATTAATTATTAAAATATCTATCTATGCATTAATTATTATTTTTTTAATAATTATTTATTTTAAATTTATAACCACTTCCGTAAAATGAATCTTCAATCTAGAAACTAGACTTGTATTATAATGTAAATGTTTAATCTGATGAAAGCAAAGGAGAATTTAGTTTTCATGAATAAAAAATATATTTGAACGGAAAGAAATAGTCCGAGTCAACATTAAGAATTATAGGTGGACTTACGGAACGACTGCTGCGTCAGCGATTGAAGGATGGGCAACAAGTAGAGCTTCCAGCTCAGCAGGAGCCACCTGGATAAACAAATATAACTTTAATTATCCGACACATGACAGAAAATATGATAGCAATTTGTGGAAGGGAGGCTTGAAGCTGGAGGGAATGGAGGGGTGTACCTGGAAGCCCTTATATTTGATGAGCTCCTTCACTCTGTCGACTATGAAGATCTCTTCGTTATCATCAATGTAACCGACATCACCCGTGTGCAACCACCCTTCTTCATCGATGGTCGCGGCCGTGGCTTTCGGGTCGTTCAGATACCCTATAATGCCAGATATTAGTTTAGGGTTACATATCTACAATAAGGAAATACAGAGGCTTCAGGAAACTAAGATTAACTGAAAAAGCCATACCTTTCATGATCTCCGGTCCGCGGATGCAGATTTCGCCAGCTTGATTGTGTGGGAGAGATTGGCCGGTTTCTGTGTCGAGGATCTTTATTTGAGCGTTCCGGACGACTGTTCCGCAGGAGCCAGATTTGACGGGGAAGGGCTCCTTTGCGAAGGCTAGGTTCATCGCCAGCACCGGGCCTGCTTCTGTCATGCCGTAGCCCTGAAAAATTAAACGACGACTGGGTCCGTTAGAAGCAAACTCGATTAGGGCATAGAAATGGGAGAAAAGGGGTTTCGGATTTTGCCGACCTGCCCGAAAATGGCCTTGGGGAAACGTTCTCTGAGGGCGTCCTCGAGCTCCTTTCCGAGAGGCGCAGCGCCAGACATGATTATGCGGACAGACGAGACATCGTATTGGGAAACAATGGGGTTCTTTGTGATGTCCAAGACGATCGGGGGCACAATTGGGGCAACGGTAACCTTGTATCTCTGGATCAGCTCCAGCAACATTGTCAGGTTGAATTTCTGCATAATCAGGGTTGCGGCCCCGGCTCTGAGCGCGCAGAGGAGAACCGAATTGAGAGAATAGATGTGGAAGAGCGGCAAGACACACAGAATCACATCCTCCGAATGGAAATACAGATTGGGATTCTCGCCATCAACCTGCTGAGCAACGCTGGAGACCAGGCTCTTGTGCGTTAGCATTACGCCCTTTGGGAGCCCCGTGGTTCCCGAGGAATAAGGCAATGCTACAACATCGTCCGGATGGATTTCTACGGACGGGCACTGGGTTTCGTCCGCTTCCGTCAAAACGGAGATATGTTGGCAGCCCTCCTTTGGAGCACCGTCAATGCTGATGACGATCACATCGTCGCTTTGCAGATCGGCCAATTTATCAACATAAGCCGCCTGAGTGACAATGATGCGCGCATCCGCGGCCTTGGCCTGCTTGGCGATCTCGCCCGGCTTGTAGAAAGGATTGGCCGTGGTGACCACGGCGCCCAAGACAGACGCCCCCATGAACACGAATGCGAATTCGATGCAATTCTGAAGAAGAAGCATGACCACCTGCCCCTTCTTCAAGCCCAGTTTCGCCAAGCCGGCGGCGACCTTGCGTGAAATCAATTCCACCTCTGCAAAGTTATAAGTTTTGTCGGTAGCCCCATCGATCAGACAGGGCCTGTCTGCGAATTCCGCCATTCTCTCGAAACAATATGAATGAAGAGACAAATGGTCCGAAATCTTGATGTCGGGAAGTTTCGATCTGTAGAGATGCTCCACAACTTTCTTGGTTCCGTTGGCCATGGCGATCGAAAGCTAAAAATCCTCTGAGTTCAATCAAATCCGAAACCGATCAGCCTTTGCGCGCAGAGACAGAGAGAGAAGCAAAAGGGGGAAGACGTACGTGTTTGATGAATGTAGCCCGCAGTAATGAAGAATTGAATGAGCTGCGGCTACTGAAGAAATGAGCAAAGACCGATGTTTTATAATGGTTTTTCCGAACAGTAGATCGTCTGAAATGCCGGCCTGGAAATGTTGGTGAGTCGTCAAGTGGCGTATGGTTGAATAATAGGCAATCGATCGATTGAGTGGGTGGAGGGTCCCGTGGCCACCAACTCTCGAGATGTGAGGGAGCGGTTGGATTGTGAACAGGGATCTGACTTTTTCATTGACGTCTACGTCACTACCTACCCCCGAAAACCCCTTTCGACCACTCGCCGGAAATACGCGGTCTACCAACTCCCCTTCCGGCTGGCCAGACACCATCTCTCGCTCGCCCACCGCTTCATTGACTGATCACCCAGAGATTAAATTTACTCGCTATCTTCGGCCATCGGTTGTAAGTCCTCAGTTTACTCGTGGATAAAATTGGTCACATTAAAATAAGAAAATTGTTTACAAACCTATAAATCTTATCGAAGGTAGTTTTAAAATTCCAACAATTCAGGTACAAAAGTTATTTAGTTCATAAAAAAAAATATGTGAGGTGTAAAACAATCTCAAGATTCACACTTAATAAAGAAAAGTAGTATGAATGTTAAAGATAGTAATATTATATGTATATTTACATTTAATTTAGTTTTAATAGTTATACTTGTTATTTATTTTGTTTTTTCTTCGTTATATTTTTAAATTTTCTATATTTGTTTGAAATTTTGTTAGAATTATAAGAAGGGTAAACATTGTACAATGTATTAAAGATATTTGAGAATGTTAAATTTATATTAAAAATTATTATTTAATAAATAAATTAAATAAATTTTTTATTTTTTTAATAAAAATTAAATAAAATATTTTAGAATTTTTTTAATAAAAAAATTAATTAAATTTTTTTTAATTTTTTTTAATTATATTTTATAAAAATTATATAATCCACCAAAGAGTTGATTTTTTACAATGTATTAAAGATATTTGAGAATGTTTAATTTATATTAAAAAATATTATTTAATAAAAAAATTAAATAAAATATTTTAGAATATTTTTTAATTATATTTTATAAAAATTACATAATCCACATGCATCAAAGGTATTTGAAAGAGTTGAATTCGTTTTTTTAATAAAATTGAATCTCAAATATCAAAAATTACTGTTTGACCAAAAAGTGAAATAAAATACTTTAAACCAGTAATAAAAAATATTTTTTTAATAAGATACGGAGTAAAGGAAAATTGAATTATTTAATAAGATACCGAGTAAAGGAAAAATGAAATTTTTAATAAGATATGGAGTAAAGAGAGTTAAAGTGAAACAAAATACTTTAAACCGCTATTTAATAAAAATAATTTTTTAATAAAATATGGAGTAAAGAGAGTTTTACATTTTTTAAACAGAAAAAGAGAGTTTGAGAGCTTCACATTTTCTTCCAGAAGAAAAATACCAGTTCTTTGATATTCATTAGAATCAAAGGTAACGATATTCATTTTTATGATACTACGTATCATATCCAGCCAAAAAACACAAACAGCAGTACTCAAGAGATTGAGCATCCACAATTCAGGCTACCCGCCAAAGAAAACCATACTGCCTCCAAGAAAAGACCATACCACCTTACGGCAAGTGCAAAGCACCAGAATTTACTGCTAGAAGCTAAAAACTTTAGCAAATAACACCCTATAACAAAGCTTACAAAAAGCGGCAAAAAAACACCCATACAGAAACTCCTCGCTGCTCTAGAGAGCCAAGTAGCAGAAAAAAGGCAAAGGAAACCCGCAACAGTATATACCACCAAAAGGGGGCAAGATACTCGTCCATCGACAGAGTAAACAAGTAGTTGTACATGATCCTTAGCCTTCGAGACGAGAGGGCCCCCAACCCTCCACAGGAAAAAGCACCGCCGCAAGAAGAAAAGAAAGCTATTCACCAAGGAACATAGCAAGGCCCTTCCACTCCACAGACACCGCCAAAAACCATTTCCCAGCCACGCCACAAGGAATGGCTCCCGCTGTCGTCACAGAGCATGGCAAACCCCATCAAAATAGAACCGCGCCACCAAAGAGAGGGAACCACCACTCAAAAGGTCCGTTGACTCTCAATATATCATCGTCGCCTCTGCCACAGAAAGGATCGTCGCGCAAAGGCGCCTACAACGCTCCAGGAAGAAAGCTCTGTCCTCATCCACTCAGACTGCAATACCCCCGGTCCTTAGTGCAAAAAAAAGGGAGGTGACTAGGGATGAAACCCTAGCCGCCATGCAATGGTTCAATACGCCGACTCTCAAAACCTAAACTCTGTCGCTCCTCTTCATCAACTTGAGAACTTCACATTATATAAGGGAACATTATTAAAATGACAAACTTATTTTTTTTTGTATGAGATGAAATAAAGTTTTGAGGTCCATTGTATTTTTTTTTCAGACAAAAAAAACAGTTCCTTGATATTCTATTGAATCAAAGGTAACCTGGTACATCTTCAAACAAAACTGTCGAGACCCCATTGGGTCTAACAGAAACAGTAATTCTTCATCACAATACAATAAAAACAACAAATTAACTAATCTCATGATAAACCACACTATCAGCACCTGGGCATCGATACATGCAAAAGACCTTTCATACGTGTGCAATATATCATCAATCAGAAGATGTCCCTAAAGAACATAACAAGAGCCCGGAAACCTTATCCAAGGCAGGCTAGTGACTCTCAAAATTCATGTTACTACTGCTCAGCATAACCAAAAATAACTCAAAGGTGCCAAGGAGACAAATGTCTGAAATAGAACAGAGCAAAGCTCTAAAAAAGTTGGAGTGAGACTTCCCCAATAAATTCATCATCACAAGATTCAATGAGTAAGAGATGACCAGTATCCAAACTCAACCCTTCCTTGGATAAGGTGTATGTCCTCTTATTATGTTATCTATAGACATGACTGAAATCCACCCAGGTGAAATAGGACATAAGCATCCTGGTGTTGTAGCACCAAGCCTCAAGGTTCACCATGTCAAGTGTGGATTCCCCCTTTGCCCAATTTATAACCACTGAGGAGTCGCCAAAGATATGTAAGTATGGAAACCCAATATCTTTGGCGACAAGTAAAGATGCCCAGAGTGCTAATAGTTCAGCTCTAGTATTTGTACTACTTCCACATCCTAGTTTTATAGCAAAAAAGTGGTGATCATTTAACCAAATACATATACCCACTCCTCCAATACAGTTTGCAGCAGCTCCATCAAAGAATACCATTGGAAATTTCATAACAGGAGGATCTCCAATGTCACCTAATTTGTGCCTTATTATTTGCGGGACCAGGTAAGATAAAATCTCAATTAAGTTATTATGGCATAGACTGGCTATGTTAGGTTCCAGATTTTCAAAAATATTTTGGATCCTTGCCTTCCAAATATTCCAGATGAAAAATAAAGGCAGATACTAGAGGCTACCACCCTTTGAGACCGAGCTAATAAGATTTTCAATAAGGAATGGAGCTGACCAATGCAGATGAACATCAAAATGTCTTTTGAGACCCAGAATCATTTTCTTCACGAAAGGGCAGCCAACAAAGAGGTGTTCAACAGTTTCAGCTTCCACTTTGCATAGACAATACCTATTGGGACCGCACGATCCTCTTTTGCACAGAATGTCCCAAGTGTTAATTTTCAGATTACAAGTCAGGCAGATAAAACATTTCTGTTTTTGAGGAATGTTGAGATGCCAAACCTTCAAGAGAAAATCATCATCCATTACCGTCAGTTGTTTAGAGACAATAAGATCATATGCTCTTTTTGTTGTCACCTTACCCAACTTTTTGTCAAACATCCAAAGAAGTGTGTCTTCAGAATTCCCAATCCTTATACCACCGTGTGTTAAGCCTTTAACATATGCACTCCATTGATTAGCCCAGTCACCCCCCAAGTATAGATCAGATGCAGTATACCAGCAATTATATTCATGTCCACAAGCTTCCAGATTTTGTGCCTGAGCAAGATTGGATATTCCCAGGTCAGTAAGGTAATCTCTTAGATCCTCGGATAAGAGATACTACGAATTGAGCCCAACAATAGGGTCCACTCCGAGCCGAATCTTAAAACCATTCCCTACCTTCCATCCCAACTGACTATTAATCCAATATACAATCCTGATAAAACCATTCCAGAAGTATGAAGATCCAGAAACATTGAAGTTTTGAGCCCTGATCCAATCCTCTAAGGATCTGTTCTTTATGTATTTATGACCAATTATCCTGCTCCAAATACCAGTTCCATTAAGAAGTTGCCACATGCTTTTCAGTCTCTACGATATTCCAAACCACTCAAGGTTCTTTATATCCCATCTGCCATATTCAATAGGGGCAGAAACAGTTTCCCAACATACCAGGTGTAATTTCTGATGTTCTTCAAAGGAACCCCACAAAAAGGAGAAAATAGCTCTTCTAAGTAAATTCAGAATAGATTTAGGACATCTTTCTAGGGAAAACCAATAAACTGCCAAACCAGTGAGTACAAATTTTATAAGTACAACTCTGCCACCGAGAGAGAGCAACTTGTAGGTCCAGTTCTTGTTCTTATTTTCAAATAATTATACCATCCATCTCCAGTCAAAGGTACGATATCCCAATGGTTTCACGCGGTATCCCAAATACTTAAAGCTCGATGTAATTGTTTCCATACTATAAGGGAGAAACTCTGCAATTTGACTTCTAATATCAGCATTAACGTTCTGATAGAGAAATGATGACTTTTCCAAACTAACAGTCATCCCCGTGGGCGAGCAGAACAAATCCAATGCATCTTTATAGGCTCTCCATTCACTAATAGTTCCAATACCAAATAAAATAACACCATCTACAAACAGCAAGTGTGTTATCGACAGCTCAAGTGAGTACTGAAAACCCTTAATGTGACCTTTTTGTTGAGCATCCATAATAATTCTACTGAGACTCTCAATAATCAAGATGAATAAAAGAGGAGAAAAAGGGTAGCCTTGACGAATTCCTCTAGATGCTGGGAAAAAGTCAGTGGGGATCCCATTAACTAAGACTGCAAAACAGGAGCCAGATACACAGCCCATAATCCAATTCACACCCAACAGGGGAATGTCTATCTGAATAAGAAGAAGTCTAAGGAAAGTCCAGTTCACCCTATCAAAATCTTTGACCAGGTCAAGTTTTAATACCAGGACACTAGAATTCTTAGTTTTTATAGTGTAATAATTCCTGGGTTATTCCTACAGGTTCAGTAATTTGCCTATCCTTGAGAAAGCCAAATTGTTGAGCAGATATAGACCGATTTAGGAGAGGCTTCAGTCGAAGGGCAACAATCTTAGAGATGATCTTGTAGACCAGGTTACATAAAGAGATAGGACGGAAGTCAGCAAAGGTGGATGGCTTCTCACATTTAGGTATCAGAGTCAAGAAAGTAGAGTTTAGAGCCCCAGAAATTTTCCCTTGGGTTCTAGCTTGCTCAGCAGCCAAGACAAGTTCTTCCCCAATAAGGTCAAAAAATGCCAAGAAGAACTCAACTGGCCAACCATCAAGTCCCGGGCTTTTATCTTTCTTAAACCCTTTAAGAACATCTTCAACTTCCTGGATCGTAATGGGCTTAAGGAAACAGTCAATATCCTCATCTACAGTCATAGTCGGGAAGAGTCTGATCACTTTTAATTGGTCAGCAATATTCGATGTCTTGTCATTGCCAAAAAGTTCACTGAAGTGTTGTTTGCCAAGCATCTTTAGAGCAGCATCCTCAGACACAGGTCTACCTTACTTATCATTTAGAGACCAAATTGCTTTTGAATTTCTCCTAGCAGAAGCAAAGGAGTGAAAAAATCTTGTGTTTGTATCCCTTTCATTTATCCACTGCACTCTGCTTTTCAGTTTCTGAGTAGTAATCTCATGGGCCCAGTATTTTCCTTTCCTAGCTTGAAGGATTTTCAATTTATCCGCATTTGAGGCAATTAAGAGGCCCGAATCCTCAAGTAAGATGTTAGATATACCTTCATTAATTTCTAGAATCTGCAGCTTCCTTTCATGATTCTTCTTTCTTTCCCAGTCTTTAACAATGCCTTTGAGTCTGCGCAGCTTGAATGAGAGGGCATCCATATGACTATAATCATCCAGGGCTAGAGGAGTCTTCCATGACGAAAGAACCAGAGGAGCAAAGTCATCCTCCACAAGCCAGACCCTATTAAATTTAAAGGGACAACACTGTGAGACAAGTCTCAAGCCCCATCCCAGGCATATAGGGTAGTGGTCTGAGACATCAGTAGGGGTTTCCCAAGTTCTGTAGCAATCAAGGCTAGGAAGAAGAGAGTCAAATAGAAGAAATCGGTCCAATATTTTGTTAATGCCTGCATCCCCTGAACGCCCATTTCTCCAAGTAGGGCCAGAAGATTCATAGAGAGGTCAACCAGATTGTTGCTGGAAATGAGTTGGGAGAAATAGGGAGCCAGAGGGTCAATCCTTGCCTTGCAGCCCTAGACTTCAGAAGAGGAGATGGTGAAATTAAGATCCCCAACCAATAGTAAATTAGGAAAGCTTAGTAATCCACTAGCCAACATGTTATCCCAGTAAATAGTTCTTTGAGTATAGGGCCCATAGCAGTTTATAATAGTGAGGACCTCAGATAATCCCTTTATGGTAGCTTTAAGGATGATACCAGCCAAAGATGAGAAGGATTTGCAGCGGACCAGAAAGGGGTTCCAGCCTGCAAGAAGGCCTCCAGAAAGGCCTGATGCATCAGAGGCACAAAATTCCCATCCTGGTTTTAATTTAGAAAACAAAAGAAGAGACAGGGAGTAACAACACATAGTCTCTTGAATAAGGATGATATCTGGGTTTAAGTCAGAGAATAACCTACCAAGGGCTTTTTGTTTGGTAAGCCCCCCAAACCCCTGAATGTTCATTGATAAAATTTTCATGGAGAAACAGACTCTGCAGGTGTGCTTTCTCTAAGAACCTGTGAGGGGGCAGGAGAGATACGAGGCTGTCTAGCTGCATTCTTGAGTCTAGAAGAGTGTGGAGTATAGATCCCAATATCCCCAAGAGCCTTGGAAGGAGGTTTCTTTGATTTTCGGATGGTCACATTTTTAAATCGAATGGAGTCTAGGGGTATAGTGGAAGGGGAGATAGGGGTTTTATCAGAAAAGATCGAGAGGGATGTTAAGAGTGTGGTATCCTTGAATGTAGGAGCTTCACATGGACTGGAAGGTAAGTTAATATGTTGGGATACAATATTACCAGAAGGGGATGTGGGGGGATTAGATGAAGAGGGGGGGAGGATGAGGACAAAGGGAGGGTGGGATAGTGTTCCAACGTAAAGGGAGGTGGTCCATCTGAAAGTATACCCTCCGAGGAAGTAGGGGGTACCAAGGAAGTAGTATCCTTTAGGCTTTCCAATGGAACAGAGCGGGAATGAAGGGCACAAACTTCCATATCTTCTATATACATCAGCTGACCTTTAGAAATATTTTCAAAAGTATATGGTGAAGAAGAAGCATAGATAATATCAATAGAATCCTCCAGAGGCTCAACTGGATGAAGTGAGACAACAGGAATAGGTGGGACAGGTCCAGGAAAGGAGTCAAAACCATGCTTGACAGGACGACCTGTGCGAAGGAGAGAATAAGAGTTCCGGATATGTCTCGTTTCATGGCAATAGTTACATCTGAACGGCATGTGAAAGTAATCAAGTCTCTAAGAAAAAACCCGATCTCCACAGGCAATATCAATTTCTAGGAGTAAGCCTTTGGTTATATCAATGTCGACCAATACTTTTGCCATCCTTTTGTCAAAAAGCAGATGGGAGTCTTTTTCAAGAGCTAAAAAGCGCCCAATCATGTTCGCCAGATCAATGAGGATATCCTTATTCCAAAGAGGAAAGGGTAACGCAGGAAAAAGTACCCAAAGGTGCCGAATGGTCACCCTTTCAGTGAGAGGGTTGAAGCCAGAATGCCACTGGTTCAGAACTAAGGAGCCATTCAGGATAAGCTACAGGTTCCCAAGAATCCTAGAAGCATCCGACTCTTCAATAAATACAAATACTAGCCAATTGTTTGCAAGGAGACTAATAGAGGGCACGTAATGGATGATGGGCTTCCAATGGTTGGTCGCCCAGTCGACCCATTCCTCCTTTGACAAAGTACAGTATTCCAACCTTCCAATAAGAGCCCTGGGGCACAAAGTATCTACTTTATCCATGAAAATATCATGCCCCATGACAAATCTAGGTTTCAGTTTGAGAGCTTTAAGTGCTTTGAACTTCCGACGGGAAGGGTTCTTATGGCAGGCCTTTCCTGGGTGANAAAATATCATGCCCCATGACAAATCTAGGTTTCAGTTTGAGAGCTTTAAGTGCTTTGAACTTCCGACGGGAAGGGTTCTTATGGCAGGCCTTTCCTGGGGGATGAGTCCCAGTATCCTCAACCGGGACACCCATGGATGTCTATTGGATGTAGATTGGGTGGTTGGGATGAATGATTGTTACTCTCCTCACCTAGGTTTAATTCTTCGAAGTGACATGATGATCTCGTAGCCCCTATGTAATGCTTGATATGCTCTCTTGGTATTTTCAATGGAATAGCCTCTAACAAATGGTAAACCAAATTCCAATAAAATTAAAATAAATCGAATTCAATAAAAATTTTAAAGTGAAGTTTTATGTTCAAATATCATCAATTACTTAAGTTATGATTTCCCCAAAGATATATTATTGAATTTGGGTAAGTTTTTATGACAAAATAGGTGATGGCTTCTTGATTTATGCAAAATTCAAAAGATAATGGCTTCTTCTATGAAGGGAATTTATCAAATGTAGTAACATTAAAGATCCAATAGTCGATTATAATTACTTGGATTGGGAATGGTGAAGTGTACATGTAGCTATATGTTTTGTCTTCGTTTTGGACTCATGGTCTAGTCATGCAACAATAAGGTGGCCTCTTTTTTTACCACAAAAGCAATATATCATCGTGCAATTAACAATGACACAGGTGTATGGATTTGACAATTCTTGGACAAGCTTGGTTTTATACTTGACACAATGATTGTAATATTTTGTGATAATTAGTGCAGTATAGGTTGCAAAAAATATTGTTACACACATTAAGATGAAGCAAATAGAGCTTTATGTTCATTATTTGAGATAGTTGGTACCTGATAACATTGTGAATATTGTTTATGGGAGGACAAATGATTGGGTTGTGGATATCTTTACAAAGCCTTTACCAGAATCTAGGTTTGTGAAACTTTGGGCATGGTTGACCTTCAGAAAGATGCAATTTCAGGGGGGTGTACAAAAGTAACTCCACCTCCTAAATGTCTAGAGAGTTATGTTGATGGAGGGGTGTTGGAACAAATATAGGTCCATCACACCTTTGGATCATCAAAAGGAAATCAATTGAAAGTTTAGAGTTCATTGAGTGGTCTATTAGGTATTTGATTGTTCAATCAATTCAACTAGTTTATCCACTTGTTAACTCACTTCAATGTATAAACATAGTTATAAACACCAAGGAATTTGTATAATATTGTTGCAAACTTCTCTTTTTACATTGGAATTTAGTAATATTGGAAGTTTTGAGGATTTGGTTCAATTAAGAGTTGGGAAAAAAATTGGGAGGCATGTTCCAACATGCATGGAACTTGGATTATAATGGAACTTTGATCATTCCAAATATTTATATCATATTCTTGTAAAATTTGTGGTTGGAAAAATTATCTTTAGTTACAATATTATTTTAGTATGGAATCATCTAATCATCTAGCAAAATTCCCTTTAGTTACCAAATCCAACTATATAAAAGGTGAAAGTTCTTATTGATTTGGAATTCAAATTGACTTTTCTAGTCTCTAGATCAATTCAAAATCAGGCAAAACTCCATAGCATAGTTCCAAATGCACAAAATATAGATCATGCTAAAACTCTAATGATACCTAAAATTTAGGTAGGATCCTTATGCATATGTCTCTATATACATAGTAATATGTAGATATGTTGCACATTTCATGATGTGAATATCAAAATATACACTTATTAAATACTATGGGAACAAGGATCTCCAATAAACATTTACAAATTGTACAAAACTAAATTAGTTACATTTATAAAATAACCAATAACATATTTAACTATGGTTAGATATAGGTGGTTTACAACACATTACATGTACTATTAATTTGTTTTGGGAGGTGAAGTTGTGCTTTGATTTGTTTAGTTTTTCCAAATGTTGACAATCATGGTTGTCTTAAAATGTGTCAAAACTTGAGAAACAAAGTTCCAATCATTCAAGAAGAATTATATGTTCCAACAAAATTCCTACTTGATTTAGGGGAGAATTTCCATTGGAAAGAAAAGAGTATAACACTTATTAACTTACTCCTTGATATTGTTTCAAATATTGTTGTCATTGATGTCAAATAAAGGGGTGACTACAGTTGTCCAAGCGAAAGTTTGTAAGATGGAGATTGTTGGAAATATTGTTTTTGAACTTTGTTGCTCAATTGGATAAACTATTTTTTAAGGCATTTTTGCTCTAGATACCTAGCTTGTAATGGAGTAGAGGTAAAATTGATAGAAATATTATTCTGATACCTTTCCAATGGTGTATGGAGCTCCCACTAACTCCATAGGAATGAGTAGATATGAAAGGTTTTGTAAAGTCAACCCAACTAGAATTTCATGTTGATCCTCCCAAGACATTGAACAATGTTAGGTATACCTAGGAAGTGATTTAAGAATAGTATAAATAAGATGCGTACTTCCTCATTTGTTCATTCACTCATCCAATACATGGATATCTCATAGGAGAGGTGCACTAGTAGAAAGGGTTGCAACATTTGAAGAAGAGGATGAGCAAAGATTGAGAATCATTCCAAAAGGGGAGATTTTTTAGGTCAGTATGGAACATTCACTATAACTTTTGTTTTAGGACGTTTCAAATCGTGCAACTTGGAGGATGATGGAAAAAATATATTGAAGTATTTGTGGTCCAAGTTTTAGATGTCGGTTCTCTATATTTTAGGAGTTATTACCTTAATAAGTTAGGGTTTCTATATAATTTTGAATCATATTCAAACATGTCAGTGTGGCACTTTCGCTATAACTTCTATTATACAACGTTTCAGACCATGAAACTTAGAGAAGATCAAACAGAGATCTTGAAGTACCTATGGTTCAAGTTTAAGATTTTGGTTTGCTATATTTTTGAATGTATGGCCTTCGGAACTTAGGGTTTTTTAATGATCTTGAAATCAACTTCAAATAGATCATTTTGGAATTTTTGTTTTAACTTTTGTTCTAGGATGTTTCAGACAGTGAATCTTGAAGGAGGTAAAGTAGATTTATTGAAGTACCTATGGTATGAGTTTTATATGTTGGTTCAATGTATTTTTAGAGATATGCTCTTTGAAATATGGTCTCTAAATGTCTACTGGTTTTTGTATAGTATGAAGTCGTTCTGAAGCAGATTATGGTGCATATGTAGAAAGAGGTGTCACTATTTTGGAAGAGTGCAGATTTGCATAGGATCATAACACAAAAAGAAGTACAAGCATAAGTAAAGGAAGTAGTAGTAGCAATAGCAGTAGCAACAACAAGAGATTGGTGTATTTAGTAGGTCGATGCCTACATATTACTAAGTTGGAGCTTAGTTGAGGGGATTGTTGTCTCTAGTAGGTTGATGCCTACATATTGTTGAGTTGGTGCTCATTTGAGGGGATTGGTGTGTCTAGTAGGAAATTCCTACAAACTTTGTAACAATAGGTTGCAGTACTTACATGAATTTATAAAGATAAGTTTGTGTGGTTTTCTCCCGAAAGGGTTTCCACATTAAATTCTATTAACTATTATTTGAGCTTATGTGCATTTACTATTTCAAAGTAAATGAATGATTGGTGAATGGTTAAAATAAGAAAAGTAGTTAATACTAATTCATCCCCCCTCTCAGTATAACCATAATTCCATCAGGAATAATTTAGTATTCTTTGATAGATTGGTATCAGCATTACTTTGGTGTCATGTTTTGTGGCTTGCTTTTGACTTATGATTGTTATCTATATGGTGTTCTTAAACTTTTTGTGTAATCTTTCATTTAATGTGGTACTATTGTTTCTTCACTGTGTTACTAACATCACTAACATATCAATATTTATAGATCATTATCTATGTGATGTTCCTTTTTTTAACAAGAACGAGAATAAACACACACACAATAATTACATATCACCCTGAGGGCATCGAAAAGAAGTTCAAAAAGTAGTTTCAAGCAAGATAATTTCATCCACATTACAATCTCTGTCTGCTTTAATTGTAGTACCAATAAAAGATTTTTTCAATAGTTATTCTACTTCATCTTACTATATATACTCTAATAAATTGTCCACTTAAAAATCGACAAAAAAAAATCATAGCAACAAGTTAATAGAAATCAAGGGTCTTATTCCTAAATATTGACTTCTTCAACAACTAGTTGGATTGTAGAAACCTCCTCCAGCTTGTGCTCAAGTCCTCTATCTCCTCGATACAATCCATCAATGGCTTCCTACAATTCCTCCAAAAATGTCCTTATGCTGGCTAAAATGAGCCTCATTCCATTCGCTTACGTTCATGCCCTGCTCCTGAAATTTGTGCCTCGGATACACAAAATCCACATGAGTCTCTTCATGCCAGGAATTCAAGGTCCTCTCCATTCCTAGCAAGTTTTCTTTAAGGTCTTCAACTTCTTCAACTTGGGCCTGATACCCTCGTTCTATATCATCCACACACGAGGATAAATTGGTAATATCCACATAAATATTCCTATTCTCCTCCAGGACCGCCTTTGAAACTTCAAAAGCACACCTCAACGACTTCCTATAATCTACCATCATATTTTTTAGGTACTGAATCTCTCCTAACACCTTGTACACTACACTATCATCCTCTGGTAGGGGCCCAACATATGATTTTTCCATTTCTCTACTCAAACCTTCAAACCTAAATGTCATGTTCTTATTAGACCCAACACTACTACCGTTTTCCACAATGCTCAGATAACAAAGGCGAGGCTGGGCTCTTGCTAAATAAAAAGAGGGGATCCTGTGTGAAGGGTCCTCCATCACAACACACCTGAACTTCACATGGGCGGGGCTAGCTAAGCAAGTTAAAAAGACTAAAGAGAAAGAAACCTGGTATGAGCATATAATGTTCACCACCTCCCACCGTTTTTGCACAAATCTCGTCTCTAGCTTTAAATTGTTCAAACAAACACTGCCTCCAACCCGTCTCCACAATCCATGAGACCGAGGGAAATCCATTTCCCAAGGTGCATTCAAATAAAACATTAAAACTACCATTAAAAACATTTTTCCATTTTATAATGGGCCTTGAGTTGTTTACCACTAAATCCCCTTGCCTAAGCTTAGAGCTTTTATTAGAAAGCATATCCGCTTCTTGATTATTCTGGCGTTTGATATGGAAATAATGGATTTTTGAAATATCTGGGAAGTAAGCCAATGTTCTCATTTGAAATTTCCCAACCTCCTTCCCTTCGTCTGCCTAGATGCTCAACATCTTTTGGATTACAATCTGGGAATCTCCAAAACACCTCGAAGGTTTGAATTTTTAACTCTGAGATTGTTTTCGTTCCCAGTGTAGCAAAGCGAACCATTCTGCTTGGTTGTTTGTTCATTTGCCCAATGCCCATACAAAAGTTTGAATTTTTCTTCTTCCAAAATCAAAATGACTCCTCCTACACGAAGTCTTTCTTTGATATAAATCTCATTTTACATTTTGATATTAACATCTTCACATGCCATGTAATATGTATATAGAGAAATCATGACCTTCTTATTAAAATAGTACTACTTGGTCTCCCATTCCTATTGTTTGAGACGAGACATTGTATAAACACACATGTATAATAAACATTTAATAATTATATAAAGAAACTTATAACCTCTTTATTAAAAGTACTAGCTTAGTCTCCTACTCCTACTCGATGAGATGAGACATTATATAGACAAGAATGGATAATAACAAACAATTAATAATAAATAATTGTTTCCATCCTATTAGATGTTTAACATTTGTAAATAACTAAAATC
Source organism: Pseudotsuga menziesii (assembly GCA_001517045.1). NCBI lineage: Eukaryota > Viridiplantae > Streptophyta > Pinopsida > Pinales > Pinaceae > Pseudotsuga > Pseudotsuga menziesii. Next base: position 174,958 of record LPNX010902822.1, on the reverse strand, counting down.
CCGTCATCTATCACTTTGTTTTTATTCTTTGAACTTCTTAATATATAATTTTTGTTTATATTAAAATCATATTTAACAGTTCTTACCTAAAACAATGAACTTTTTATTTATTAAATTAAAAATAAATAATTTTGTTTATAAGTTTATGGTTCATTATCTATTTTTGAGACCTTTTTTATCTTTAAAATTCATTTTTTTAATTGTATGCTCATATGATAACATTTGCTTCTAACAAAAAGAAATAACTCAAGTTTGTTGTCAATTGTTTATAACAAAAAGAAAGAAAGAACTCAAGTTTGTTGCTTTATTGATATTTTTTATAACACATAATTCCATATATCCTATGTTTGATAGAACATGTTGTTCTTTTATCTTCTTTCATGAGTTGTATAGCATCATGGATGTGGTCCACATGTTGTTCTTTTATCTTCTTTCATGACTTGTATATCATCTTGGATGTGGTTCGTCCAGGTCTTGTTTAGAAAACATGTCATTGCCACAACCCCTCGCCAAATGAAGACTTTGTTTTTTAACAATAGATCTCTCAAGAAATTCCTTTCTCTATAAATGTGTTAAAATTTCATAACTGGGAAAGTGCCAAAGATCCTTAATAATTCCACAAAATATTGTACATTTATAATTTAATAAGTGGGAAAGTGCCAAAGATCCTGAATAATTCCTCAAAATATTGTTTTGTGGTTTCATCTTTACTGCATTCAATAACTAACTTCGAGTAATTGAATACATGTAGCTTCCACACTCTTTAACATAATTGTTATTTCTATTGTAAATTCTAAATGGTTAATAATTTTACTTAAACAATGTGTAAAACATATTTTTGAGAATTTTTATTTAATTAAAATAAATTAATTAATTTAATTATATATAAAAGTGAATAATAATATATAATATTTACATGATTATTAGATGTAGTTGGAATGGTTAAGACGAATGCTTGTTATTCAGTTTATTCAAATTTAATTTTTGTAAATGACATGATGCTTTTGTTAAACTCTTATGTAATAATAAAATAAATTATGTAAATTTAACTATACTTTGATTCTTCGTAATAAAAAATATTAACATGTTTTTAAATAAATCAACATTTAAAAAATATATATTAATCACATAAAAATAAAAATAAAAATATTAATATAAAAATAAACTTCAAACATTATAAATCCTAAATTTTGATAATTGAATGGAAAGTAAAATCTTTATCATGATGTGACATTAACTTCAAACATCATGGATCCTAAATTATGATAATTGAATTGGAAGTAAAATCTTTAGCATGATGTGCAATTATGATAATTGAATTAAAAGTAAAATCTTTAGCATGATGTGACCAGGTAGTGGATCTATACCAACATTATTCGCATCCTTATGGTGATGTTAGCATGACGTAGTGCCACCATCAACATTTGTCACAAGCAACAAAGATTAGTGTATTTCATGAATACTCGAGAGAGACTCATAGTTAGGGTGTGAGTTTGATAGTCAAAAAGTGTGTAATGGATATTTTGATGGTTAAATAATTCTAATTACATTTTTTTATTATTGAAATTTCATTATTTTTAAAAATAAGGTCAATTTCAAATTTCTACCAAAGAATGATATAATAAGTAGTTTATGAACATCCATTACAAATGAGAATGATATAATAAGTACTTTATAACTAGCAATTGCCTCAAAAAGGTGCAATAATACGTTGATAATTTTGTTGTTGGAAGGTGAAATTCAAATTGAATTTATGTTTTCGGGAAAAAACTCCAAAAAAACACATAGACTAAAGTTTTCCAATGGTGTAGAGCTGGCCTTCTATCTTGAGCACCATCACAAATCAACTATCAGTGTTGTAGAGAAGGCCAAGGAAGGGTAAAATTTAAAAGGCCCTTCCAAGATAGTTGATTTTGTCTACCATCTATACATGCTTGAGGCATTGCATCTTGGCTTTGTTGTTAAGGTGTTTTTAACAAACTTTTCCTTGGACTTAGGCTTCCACTTATCCATTTTGATGATTTTCATTTCAAACATTAATTTCAAATTTCGATGCCAAGTTCACATAATGATCGACAATGGTATTTTTATTTCGATGCACCTAAAAATAAGATATCAATTCAAAGTTTTTTGTTAGAAGCAGGGATATTTATAATTGCCTAGCAAATTGATTACTTTGATTTAAATGCTATTGTTTGAATAGATATTTTTGCAACAAAATTAATAAAGTAATTATGATATTTATTAATCCAAACAAGTAGGCACATATACACTTCTTTTAACCGTTCAAAATGGAGCATGAGAAACCATATGGCATTTTAATAAAAAACTTTGCAAGAAAATTTATGAAATAATTGAGATATTTTTAATCCAAACAAGTAGACATCAATGCAATTGATTTCATGGTAAAGTCCGCAAAAGCACATTTAACAAATCACCCACTCTAATTAATATGTTGTTCAATGAAACTAAGGGGAATTTTAAAGGAAAATTGTATACATTTCCAAAGATTTGTTGTATTCAAATACTAAGTGGATGAAATTTTATTATTACATAGGTAAAAATATTTATAAATTTTTTTGTATCCATTTGATAAGTCCATGTACTTTGAGTCATCCATTACTATCCCTAAGGTAATCATTTTTTATTATTATCATTAATTTTTGTAATTTAATTTGGATTGTACAAATTGAAGCTTTATTCTCCCACCGACAGATGGCATATGCTTTGCGGAGTGTTTGGGAAACATATTGTATGCATCACACTCCCTAGGATGGAAAGTATACATGCATGCAAACATGTCACTTTAAATTCCACATGCAAAACATGTGTCATGTACTAAGTCACAAAGTGTTGTATTGTTGTAAAATGGGCCCCGACTCACACCAAAAAATGTCCTTCAATCCAATGTCTACCCACATGTAAACTTAACAATTGTAAATGTATTACTAGTCTTATAATATATTCTGATAAAACGAGATTGAGAAATTACAATTTATGAAATCGATATTATAAAAAATTACAAAATGATATTATTATAAGAAATACCCACATAGACATAGCTTAGAAAGGATTTGGATGGGTTTGCTTTATTAGATGTGCTCACTTGTAAAGTATGTGCTTGAAACATGAAACACCATGTATTGTATTCCTAATGTTTGCAACAATGAATCTTAGGTAAGTTTAAGTTGAAAAGCTTAAATATTAATAGTTATTTAAAGTTTTATAAAATGACTTGAGAGAACATACATACACCTATACAATGAGCCTTCTTGCAATGCACTTGTATTTTCATGTGGAAAATGTTCAACCATTTCAAATAGATAAAGGAATGAAATGTAGTAAAGTTTTTGGGTTACTACCAATCAATGATGGAATTTTACGGCTGAATTGCTCATCATAGGTCAATTTAACCATCAAATACATGGAACACTCGAGGAAGACAGTCACAAATTGGATTATAATGTAAAAAACATTTTAGAATTTGGTAAAAACCAACAATTTTGACAAGTGTTATTCATGTGAATTTCTAACCTTGCTACCAAACTTGAGTGGTAATTTGTGATTGATATGAAATCCAAAATAACTTGATGAAGAAAGGACAATAACACCATGATCTAGAGTTATAGTCCCCTTAAAAATACCTTCCAAGATATAATGCTTGGAAGAGATACGCATAACTTAGTGTTTTAGAGTAAAACTATAAATTCAAATGTGAGCAACAATGTAATTTGAAAATATTTGTGTTAGCTTCATTTGTGTCAAATATGTTACATTTTTTATATATTGCCATACAAGATACAAAAATGTAGAATAATAACTACCTATTATATATAATTAAAATGAAAAATTGAACTCAATTATTTGTTTTCCAAGAACCTCGATTTTATTACTTTGTTTTCCAACAAACTCCATTGTATAGTACAATATTTATATTCATGTTAAATTCAAACAATCTCCACTAATAAGCATAATCTTCGGTTGCACTGAAGAGGTGCATTCTATAGCCGAGTAGGGGAGAGATGTGTAACTCCTTTCGTGCTCATCCTAGAGTTGACACGTGTCATTTATAAAAAAGAAATAAAATATTATTAAAAATAACATGTCGGCTTAAGTTAAATTTAAATTATTTAGAATTGCATATATATAAAACAACATAAATTAGATAAACTAAAACCATAAACATTGGATTACACAATCCCTAACATTTCTACTCTAAAAAAGGGTTTGCACCTTGACAGATTTGATCCCTCTCGGTGCTTGGTAGATCCCCTTTTAGATGGATCTATGCTGGTTGTATCTAAATGGAAATGAATATCTATTCTTTTAAAAGTTTATAAATATAAATAGTTATTTAAAGTTTTAGTTTTGTGTTATTTTTGCTTTTCCAAAACATTATATTTAAGGAATCAATTAAGGTCAAGTAACATATAACTTTTTTAATAACATATATTTAACATTTTAAAGTTTTCCAATGCATTACCTACTATATTTGAAAGTTTGGTTAACAAATTATAAAATGGGTAAAAACCGGTGTTTCATAAATTGTGATAAACATTTAGTTAACAATTAGTTCACAAATTACAAAACCGTGACCATCTTCATGTTATTTTTAGCTAAAAATTTGAATTTTCTTAGAAGTTTCAATTAGGTAATAAAGTTCAAACAAATTCTTAGAAGTTTAGATTGCATGACATAGCTCCATTTTTAATTTATTATTAGCAAAATATTTAAGATACATTTATATATCGTATTGTAATTTTTCTCATAAATTAGGGAGCAACATTATGAGGTAATAATCTTTCCTTTATGCCCATTTCTATTAGTTTGGGATTAGATTGATTTTTCCAATATTTAGATTAGTTTAAAAGGAGGAAAAATTTTAGAAAACAAAATTTCAACATACATAGAACTTAAATCACAGTAGAAAATGTTATAGTCATATCAGTTTATGTCATATCTTAAAATGATATAGTCATATGAGTTTATGCTAGATTTTTAAATTTCTCGAATAAGTGGAGAAAAAGTTCTCAATAAACTACATATTGGGAACATGATACATGCGAAGATATAACTTTATTTTACATACCAAACACTATCCCATCACATTAACTATGCTAAAAATGCATTGCCTACCATGTGTGCAACATCTATGCATTATATGTGTAGATGTATTGTATTATGAGTGGGTAGTATGTCCACAAAGTAAGCTGAACAATAGAAGATTTGCATTTTTTTGGTGATTTTCCTGGGCATCATGTTTTTTTTTGCAGAAATCACGATTTGTATTATTTAAATTGAAAATTTGAATATATAAATTGATTCGACTTCATCTATTAACCTTGGGGCACCATGAGCATGGAATTCCATCAATACTATTTCAACAATTTTAGTGGGAATTTAGCTAGAAAAGTTGTCAAAAAATGGGTGCAAATATATCATATGCACTTATTGCAAAGGAAGGGCAATGCATTTATATAAGCAATATGTACTTTGTTGTGCAACATTAAATGATCTAATGTTGGGTGTGGTGGTTCAAACATAGTTGGATCTAAGTTGGTTTAAATCCAACGATGTACATAATACTATGGAGTAGGGTGGATAGTATTCCGTGTTACCCATGGTTTTAAGCCTATCATCTCTATGGTGTCATCTCTATGGACCAATTAGTCTTTCATAATCAGTATAGATAGACAGACTCTTCACATGAGCTCAAGGTCCCTTGTCTTTAAACAAGGAATAACTTAGTAGTCTTACTTTCAATGCAAAGTTTATGATTTCATTATATGGTTTTAAGTTGCGTCATTATATTTAAAAGGCTAAGAGCTTCATTTCTCTTTGGAAAAGAATTGGTTTCTTTCCTTTAAATTTTGTTTATACTTACTTTATGTAAATTTTTTATTTTTTCCTTATTAGTGAAATATGAATAAATATTAATTTGGTTTCCATTATTATTAAATAAATGATGAAAACGTAATTCAAATGAACAAATTATATATGTTTTTATCAATGCATTTTTAAATCTTAAAATGATAAAATCAGTAAAATTAATTTTAATTAAAAACCTCTATCTGTTCGATTTCGGTAATGGATCCTGTGGACCTTCACCGACCTGTTTCATAGATTTGGGGCTACAAGCAAGGTAAGCCTGACCTCCACTCTCCACTACCGAATCCCTTCCACCGCTCTGACCCTCACCGCCCTCCTCCTACGTTGCCGCTCATGGTTTCAATCACTTATGATAGATTTGGGAAGGAGCAACAATCAAGTTCTATAAACCACAAGAGGATCCCTAACCATGAGGGATAAAACATTATACTCCTCTTCGGCCTTTCACTCCCGCTGGGCCTATTACTCATTGGCCTTGGAAAACAACTCTTTTTCTCCCTTTGGCAGAGTGGAAGAGTGGCAAGTGTATGAGCGGCTCCCAACGAAGCAGAATTCTCATTCAACATTTCCAGCAATAGTTTTTTTTGTGAGTTTAGGTGAGCCAACTCATATAATGAAATGTTATACTTAGGGGAAAACAGTGTGAGGCAAACTTTTCGAGGCCATTTCACAAATATATTTGAGACAAATCAATTCAACGCCCAGGCAGTAGTAATGAGGAAGGTATCAAGTCACTTGCATACTGATTGGACTCTCAATCTAAGTTGTTGAACAAATTCACTTCAACAAATAGATTCAAACTTGTATATGTAAACCAGTTTCATTGATTCTACATTATCGAATATCCAACAGTATAATCTTGGCCACATAAAAGTTGATAGGTCTAGGTATAAAGTTCTGACGGCTTTTAGAATATTTGTTGGTTGTGTCGAACAATATGACACTGATACCATTTCTACAAAACAACCAAATTAACCAATATTTGATAATTAAATCTTTTGTTTTAGGGGCCGAGAAAATTATTCATCTGGTCCTAAAAGTGAATTTTATTCTTACTCAATTATATATACCCTTTCCGCACATTTATATACAATAATCCAGATGCCCTCGCCCCCCTTGCGATAGAGAAGGACCACTTAAACACTCTACAATAAAGAGGATCGAAAGGATATTACCTCCAAGTTAATAATGGGGAAAGACGAAAATTAGTTTTTTTAACTTCGTGCATCAATTCATTGATGGCTTATGCACATGTTGTGTTACGAGGCTTATGTGCATGTTGTGCCAGTGTTTTGGTGGCTTATTGTTAGAATGGATGTGTCTGGAGGTTCATTAGAATAAGAGGAAAATCCAGCTGCAGAAAACCGATTGCTTACCTGAATGACTTTAGATTTCTCGTTCGCTGGCAGATGAAATAATTTGTGATAGGCTGCAATATCCATACCCTTTCACGCAAGCGCTGGACCAGAGGAGTTTCCTGACGCGCATGTAAGTACAATATTTTTTTCTTATTAGTTCCATGCCTCCTGGGCTGCCAAATTGGAAAAATCGCCCTTATCTCTCACCCATTTGGGATTGCTTTTTAAAACCTAGTATGCATGCAATCTGCTACAATCAATTCTCTCGTAAGATCCAGGGTGATTGACAATCAGTGCTGCAATTGCAACTGGGAAAAAAACCTGCCCTGGTTTGTTAATCTTTTCCAAACATAATTATTGTTGGCTAAGCACAACAAAATTTCATTAATATCAATTTCCGCATAAATTATGAGCTCCGTGAATGGCATCTCATGTGTCCTACGAAAGGCGTTAGGCACACACACCCTCAGACACGTTGCAATTCATTGGATGATCTCATGGCTTCTTTGCATGCGTTACAATACTTCAACTCTCTGCTACTTCGCTATACGACGTCACCTTCCCGGATTCTCCTTGCAGGTTACAGTTTAGTTCTTTGCATACTTCAACCACTCTTTGCAGGATAGTTGTTCATTTGCTTCGAGGTTATTGCAACAAGCATCCTCAGTTATGGGATGAGCAGATCCCGTATGTGCAGCATGCCTACAACAGGGCTATGCATTCATCCACTCAGAGCTCGCCATTTGAGACATGCTTTGGGTACTTGCCAAAGACTCCATTGGACTTGACTTATGGGAGAGAGGTTGATTCAAGCAAGGATGAAGACAAAGCCCACAGGTTCATTCAGAGAGTTCAACATGTACATCAAGCAGTGCAAGAGCAGTTGGAGAAGAGTCAAGCCCAGTACAAGGCTCGCCATGACAAGCATAGAGTTGATCATCAGTTTCAGGTGGGAGATCAAGTGTGGCTTCACATCAGCAAGGAGAGGATGAAATGAGAAGGCAAGAAGCTCAAGCCTATTAGATATGGTCCCTTCACCATCTTGGAGAAGATTGGGACGAATGCTTTTCGCTTAGAGCTACCGCCATACATGCAGATCTACTCAGTGGTGAATGTGGAGAACTTGAAACTCTATGAGCCTCCCATGATCATGGATGAAAGGGAGAATGTCTCATTGCCATCAGTCGATGAATTTGCTCCTGAGTACATGGATGAGCTAAAGGAAGATGTCATCTTGGATAGAAGGACAAGGACTTTTCGCATAGGTGATGTTGATTATCTTCGAGTGGGCATCAGAGGCACTCATCCAAGCAAATCCAAGTGGATCGAGAAGGAGAAAGTGAGGGAGCAATTCCCTCACCTATCTGTTGATTAGTAAAGGCTTTTGGAGGCCAAAAGCTTCTTAGTGGGGAGGAATGATCCAGGAGGATCCAAGAAGGCAAAATTTTTGAAGTCCTCCAATATCAGCAAGACCAGCGTCAGATCGAAGGGCTTGTCAAAATGATTCCAACGGCATTCGTTTCACCTCAAACGGACTCCATATGAGAAAGTTATCACATTCTGTTGTATTGATGAAACAAGCAAATTTGGCAAAATGGGGGTGCCACGTGGCACCACTGACAGGGTGACACGTGGCATTCGTACAGCACAAACCAATCACAAGGTGACACATGGCAGTACGGATCCGAGTTGGCATACTGCTGACTGGGCGTACAGATGGTGATGTGGCAATACGGCTCGACGACGTGGCAGATGGCTGACAAGTGGCCGATGAGTTGGACCAATCGGTACCTGCCATGTGGCAGGCCCAAATTGGCCAAAATGGTCAGATGCAAAAATTATGACCTCCACGGGGTTTGACCCTGTGACCTCTCCTGCATAAGCGCTCCGCCTTACCATTAGCCCACAAGTGTTTCATGTATAAGGTATGGGAAAATAATTTATTTAAAGTTTGTATTGGCGCAAAAAGGGGCCGGGGCTAGCCCCGACCCCTGGTTCTCCCCTTCAATGTGATGACCAGGAGCTCTGACCAATGCAGCGCTACGCGCGGAGCCCGTCTTTCCAACCACTCTTTACCACATGTGCTTTTAAAAAATCTTTGGTTATGACTTTTAAAGTGGGTTCGAAAACGTTATGCCATGTAATGGGTTTTAACCTATACTTGGTATAGTTTTAAACTATAACCAACTATATGGTTGGAATATTATGTGGTGGGAATATTAAATGGTTGGAATATTAAAAGGAGAACACAACTACATAAATTAAGAGCATAACCAATTTGGAGGTTTTCAACCATATGCCCAATTAGGCAAATTTGTTGTAACTAAGAATTCATGAGAAACATGTGAAGGGGGTCTACTCAAGCTATATAAACCCTCTTATTCTCCATTTGCTACTCATGCTTTGGAGTGGAGACTTTGTAGCTAAAGGAGAGAAGGGAGATTGCGTAGCTCTACAGGAGGAAGGTACGAGTGTTTATACTCGTTTTCCACCGTCTTCAGGCTTCGGAGTTGCTGGAAGCAGTCTTGTTGTGTTTTGGGCAGCGGTTCTCTTCCTGAGCATTGTCGCCAAGGTATCATTGTATCATTGCCATGTATTTTGCCTTATGTTGAGATTATAGATCGGCCCTCCTATTGAGAAGCAGGCCCGGAGACGTAGTCCATCTTGGACGAACTCCGTTATCAACTTGTTGTCTTTATGTGCGTATTGTCTATGCTGTTTGGTTCTCTTCTTATGGATTTGTGAGCTTCATTCATGCTCTTTATGCAATTCATGTTAACGTCGTAGAGTAGCAAATATCTTGTTTTCAGATCAGTAATGGTGAAGATATATTGATTGGTGTTGACCTTGTTATAGGTGTCCCATCCTCACACCACCTCCCAGATGAGCTGAGAACCTTTCTGGCAGACTTGGATATCAATTCACTAGCCCAGGCATGCAATACTCTACTAGACTCTCAGCATTACTGGTACACAACTAAGGAATTGTGTTTAGACGAGATTTGGAAAGAGGCATGGAATTCATACACGATGGGTCTGGTTCTCAGTGGTATTCATCTCACTCCTCAATCTGATTCACTTGTCTGGGACTTTAACAAAAAGGATGGCTCTATCTCTACTAAACATGTATATGATTGCATTGTTAAATCTTTTTCACTGCCTTTGGGCAATTGACTTAACTCCTTATTATGGTCCTGTGCTCTTCCTCGCAAAATTGGGTGTTTTATATGGTTGGTATTAAGGAACAAAATCCTTACCTGGGATAACCTTCAGAAGCGGGGGCGGTCTGGTCCAGGTATATGTGCTTTGTGCTACTTTGATGAGGAATCTGTCATTCATTTATTCTCTCACTGCAAGGTATGGAAGAATGTTCTTGATCATATATGTGATCAGTATCAGTTGTCTCCTCCTCATCCCATGGACTCAATTGCTATATTGTTGGAAAAGTGGGTTGGTATTTTCCCTAGACACTCGGCTCTATGCTCTATCCCACTCCATATGATGTGGGCCATTTGGAAAGCTCGAAACCTATCCTTATTTGAAGGGAAAAAGAGGATTGTTCTCAACATTGTGCAACAAATCATTAATTCTGTGCAAATTTTTTCTTCTTAGACTGTCAAAGTTAAAAAAATCAGGGAGATTGGGCATCCTCCCTGTATGATTTACCCATGTGGTTTTTTCAATGGGGCCTATACCACTACTGCTGGTGGTGTTGGATACAGCTTGTATTTGAATGAGTCTCACCACTTCGAGTTCGCGCTGGGGATCGAAAATGGCTCCAATACTAAAGCAGAACTACTGGGCCTATGGGCTCTTCTGCTCTCATCACAGATGATGGGGATCCCCTTATCCCACATATTTGGTGACTCTCTAGTCATCATTAATTGGGAAAAAGGATCCACTGCTCTCTCCCCTCCAGAACTCTATCACTGGTGCTGGGAAACACAAAAGCTAATTTCTAGCTTTCAGGATCTATCTTTCTGCCACATCTACCACGAGCACAATCGGATTGCAGACCGTCTCTCTAAAACTACTCTCTCTTTGACTCCGGGTTATGGTTGTTTCTCTGAATTTATGCTGGACCATTTGGTCACATATGATTCCTTTCAGCGCATTTGAGCCTTTTTTGGGGAGCTTACTCCTCTGTTTGATTTATTGTATTGCTGCTTATTGAGTGGCCTCTTTTAGATAGTTGATCTGATCTCTTTGGCTCACGGTAGATGGGGTTTGAAGAGATTGGTCCCCTCCATGATGAGACAGTTTACTGATGGGATCCTTCACTCTATTGTATGCCTTTCCCCCTGGCTGCGACTGGATGTGTCTTATTTTCATATGAGTTGTATTCTCACTGAGATGTAACCCATTATGGGATGGTGCTATTGATGCCCTTTGATTCTTAATAAGAATAACAAGAACATACTTTTTTCTTCCTGAAAAAAAAATGTTTGAGTAACATGAGGTTAAATTAGAGCAGTATAGATCTTTTTAACAAGAGTTATGTCACATGGTTTCCATTCTTAATAACATCTAGAAGTAGTGCGTATGGAACGTATGTAGTGGTGTATGAGACCACCTTGTTTGTGGGACAAGGGACTCTATTTACACAATGATTTCACTACTAAAGTCTACAAAAGTGTACACATCCTATCCCTTTGGATTTGACCTTATAATCTTCATTGAAAAAACACATATTATTAACCATTAAGTCTACTCTCAAATTGTACACAATCTTTATAATAGTAATATTATAACATGATTTTTTTATAATAACATTATAACATAATCTTTTTAATCCTTCCATTTAACCCTTTGTCCAATCATAAAGATAAGTCTGCTAAGCATTTTGACCAAATCACCAACGCCTTTAGTCTTAAAGCCAAGATTGAGCTTGGAATAGTCTTAAAGCTAACCATATTGACGAAGACACCAAGCTATTTAATACTACAACGGGAAGATCGAGCTTGGCAAGTATGGTAAAGTGGGTAAAGTTACCATGGGTTACACTAAATGTAATCCATTGCTTTTTCTAAGAACTTCGGTAACACTCCATGAAAAAAAAATGATATGAAATCGAGGGTAGGGTAGGGTAGGGTAGGGTAGGTTGAGAGTTAGGTATTGTTGCCATATTTTTGGAAATCAACCTTATATGTATAAGTTTTTTTTATTACTTTAGTCAAACTTGGTAGACGGAAAGGGCCAACCGAGGATATAAGTCAAATATTTTTAGTCAAAGGTGAAAGGTGAGGTGTGTATTTAATTTTTTTAAGTTTATTTCATGAAAAAAAGTAAATTACGATCCCGTACCACTTATGCCAAACTATTATAATATATTATATAAAATTTACATAACCCTACAATTTTATTTAAAAGGTCAATGGAGGCACACCAATATATTAACGTTCAATTGAAAAGGTTAATGGAGGCAAACCAATATATTAAAGTGAAATGGTTGTTATATGATAAGATTTAATCATTAAGTTCATTCCATTAGTAGGTGGTGGTGTTTAATCAATGCTGGGTGGATTTCGTTATCATTTCTACGTGAAAGACATTAATACACAAGTATATGTGATTGATAAGCATTTGTTATAAATTGATATTTTATTTTAGTTATATAATATATCTAATGTATTTGAAGGTATTATGTTAAGATAGTTATGGGTTTTGAATTAAGTGGAGATGGTCATAGCTTGTGGCTCCAACCATGGGTTCACCAGAGGAACCTAATAAATTGATATTCATAGGTTTAAAATTATAAAGATGATCTTTTTTATGGTTAATATTTATTTTGTCTCTCGATTATAAGTAATTTTTTTTATCCTTTCATTATAAGTTATTTAATCAAGGTAATGTAGTCGTTTAAATGGTTAAATTTTTAGTTACGGTTATTTAGTCAACTAAATTATAAATTTACATTTAAAATAATAATATCAGACTTAATATAAAAATCCACCCTTAATATAAAAATCCACCAACTAGAAAAAATCTCTCAAAATGTATAATATTTTATGAAAATTTAAATTCATGGTTTATATATAATAAGAAGATGACGTTAAAAAGAATTTTATTTAATCAAAGAGTATGAATGTATTAGTGAGAGAGTTGAATCTTCTTACGGGTATCAATGATGGTTTACTTTTACCAATCCAATAAATAACTCTTAATAAATTATATGATTCTTTATTTTTATCAATCCAATAAATAATTCGTAATAAATTTTATGTAGTTATTTTTCTTTAATATATTTTTGTATAAATAAAATATCAACAAATTTGACATTATGATATTTTATAATTTAAAGTTACATATTAAATTTTAAATTCCTTATTTACATTTCCCAAATAAGTCTCTATTTTTAAATGACCAAGAGCCACGTGGTGGCAATGTATCCAACATTGACATTGCCACCACCTTTAGGACTAATTTAAAGGAGTTTTTTGGTTGTTGTTAATTTGATATTGTTTTTATTAAAATATAAAATATAAAAATATTAAACATGTAAAGAGATTTTAGAATTTTAAAAAATTTAGTTGGTGTAAAGTATATATTTATTAAAATAAATTATATCCTAAAAAATAAGAAAACCTTTTTCACAACTTAAGATATAATAAGAAAAATTTTAAATTAAAGTTTGATATATTTATTTTTTATTAAAAAATATTATTTTAAAATGGTGTCTATTATTGTTGTATGTCTAAGAAAATTTATTACAAATTGAAAGGAATATTACTAGTATATATATGGACATTAAAGAATATAAACTTAAAGTGACAAGAGAATCAATTCAAATAGCTAGAGTCCCCATAAACATACTAGATGGTTATTACAAGAGTTTCACTAGTTTATAATAGCTTATAAATGTATTGATATCTAAAAAAAGTCATCAATAAAACATTGAAATTGAAATGTAGTTAGTTTGATAGTGTAGATCCCATGGTGTATATAGGAAACGGAACCACTAGAATTACTTTGCATAAACATATAATTTTCTTGTGAGAACTTATTACATATAGAAAGGAACTAAAATTGAAGTTTGAACATATTGCTTTCCCAAATTGTAGAAAGGAGAAATAGCCTCATGTCATAGCTTGAGGAAATAATAAAGCACATTATCCTACCTCTAATAAGTCCCAATCGAAATCGTTGATTGCAATGTTGTTGATGCTTACCATGGATCTAGATCCATAGAACCTGATAATTAGCTTTATTTTATAGCATGTAGTAGAAGTTCAACCCACCTCTTAGATTATGATACACACATAGCTAAAGCCTTAAACTATATTCAAATTAAATGTTAGTAATTGTTGTTTCTTTCTTGGATATAAAAAAATTGGATGTTTGGATTAACTTGTTAGAGTCAATGATGATCAAAATCTAGATGGTCTCTCTTTGTGAATTTTCTAAGCATCTTCAAAACTATAAGTCAAGATCATTATTAATTAAATTTCAAAACACTTTCCTATCCGAGTCAAGACCTAGTGACTCTTACTTATATGATCTCCTTGTAATGTGTATGTATATAGTGTATATAGTTGTTTTTGGTGATATATGAAGGTCTATGTTGTCACTTAAGTAACAAAAACAAATTTAACATATATTTTCCTTCTAGTTCAATTTGATTAAGTTATTGTTATTATATATTTCATTATTAATTAATTATTTAAAATAATATTAAAATCTAAATCGAAGTTTAAATAACTTAATATTGTTATTGAAATTGTTATTCTTAATATTATTTGTATCAATTGTAATTTGATTATAATTATACTTTAATGAAAACCTAACATTCAATGTTAAATGTATTTTTATTTTTAAATTATCCTAAAATGCTATTTCAAAACAAAGACCTAACATCAAGGCTAAAAATACTTTTAATTTTAAATGAGTGCATGATGTCATTGAAATGAATAGAATAAATGTAACTAGCATAGATCCATCTAAAAGGGATCTACCAAACACCTAGAGGGATCAAATATCTCAAAGTGCAAACCCTTTTTTAGAGTGAAAATGTGTAATCTAATTTTTATGGTTTTAGTTTATCTAATTGATATAATTGATGTTGTTTTATATATATGCAATTCTAAATAATTTAAATTTAATTTAAGCCCAATGCACCTCTTCAATGCAAAAATTTAATTACTACTAATTTTATTACACAATCTTTTTTACAAATGTTCGTTTTCATTATACATATTTGTGTATGTAAAAATCCGAATTCAATAACAAACTAATTACTATAAATTAAACACACCATTTGTTCCTTCTTTGTGAAGTCTCTCTGAATTGAAACAATAAATAACTTAATATTGTTATCAAAATTGTTATTCTTATTATTATTTGTATATATGTTACAATTTGATAATAATTATACTTTATATGCTATATTTATTTAGTCAAAATTTTAAACATATTTTTAATCAAAACCTAGTCTTCAATGTTGAGTGTATTTTTATTTTTAAATTATTTCAAAATAATATTTAATAACTAAAACCTAGCATCAAGCCTAAAAATACTTTTAATTTTAAATCATTATATAATACCATTAAAAGAAATAAAAGAAATGTAATTACTACTAATTTTATTATAAAATCTTTTCTACAAATGATTGTTTTCATTATATATATTTATGTATGTGAAAATCTGAGTTCAAAAACAAATTAATTACTATAAATTAAACATGTCATTTATTTCTTCTATGTAGTGTGACTGAATTGAAACATAAAAAATAAAAAGTTGATGTGAAACACTCAAAATATAATAATGTAGACCTTTTTTTTCCATGGAAAAAAATCGTAAATTTCATTTACATTCATTAGATGGATCTTAATTGTCCATTCTCAACAAAGTACAAAGAGATTCTCTAAACCAAAACAATACAATAGATCATAAGATCATGCATCGAATCATCCCAACAATGATTTGCTAAAGTAAATACAAAATCAAATATTACATAGATAAGATCAAAATAATTGATGATATATCATCATCGTCCTCATATAAGTTCATAATAGAAGTATCTCGGAAAAAAAACATAATAGACTGATATAAATTAGATCCATTCAACATATAAACAACTGTTCATCATCACCATCCAAAAATCATATGATAAAAAAAAGCCGCTACTAACAGCTACAAATTGTTCACCATCACCAGCCCTATATAGTCCAAAACAAATTTTAGAAGATCATCAATAAAAACATCTAAAGAGATAGTCATTTTAATCTGTTTAGAAAATCTTATATGTTTCATAGGATGTATCCTCTCGAAATTCTTTAATGTGCCAGAAACCCTCCGGGACCCTCGCTCCAGCCTTTGCTAATGAATCAACTAAACTGTTCCTTTCACGATAAATATGCTGAAATTGCACCAACTCAAAACTGTCAGAAAGTCTGTGAACTTCCTGAAGAATTAAGGATAATTCTAAGTTATGCATTCTGAATTTACCATTGGCCCAGTTTATGACTAATTGAGAATCACCATATATCTATATTTTTGCATAATCCTTCATCCTGGCTAGAGTAAGTAGAAGCTTTAAAGCACGGTGTTCAGCAGTGTTGTTAGTACCAACCCCTAATCCGGCTTTAAAAGAATTTTTTTTTTATCAGATATGTAAAGTATACCTCCAGCTCCACAAGAAGTTGATGGCTCTGCTGCTGAACCATCAAAATAACCCCAAGGATAAGTTTTGTCAATTGTTTCTGCAAAGACAGGTCTAATTTTCATAACAGAATCATCTTGTGGAAAAGATCTCAACATACCCAGATTGAAAGAGCAAACCTGAGATGGCATCAAGGATTGGTCTTCAAAACAACTTTGGTTGCGAGCCTTCCATAAAAACCAAAAAACAATAATAGGTAAAGAACTAATAAGCTTAACTTCCATGTTAAGACACCAGTTCTTCATGCAAGCTACCATAGATTCCCCATACCAAAGATTCTTGAAATTTAACTTATCTTCAATGTCTAACCAAACATGCTTAGTGAAAGGGCAATCCACACCAATATGGAAATTAGATTCAGCATCCAATTTACACAGATAGGACCTACCAGGTCCTTCAAAACCTCTTCTAACCAGGACATCCCAAGTGAGTTCCTTATTAGAAAAAAGAAACCAACAATTGTTTTTTTATTTCAAGGGACACTTAAGTTCCCATAAAACTTTCCACCACTAGGAGAAATCAAGTCCATTCCTGTCCTGCAACAAATGCAAATAACCTTCTTTTGGAGAATATTTACCATTTTTGGACAAATTCCAAACTAGTATATCAACATTGTTAGTTAGTCTTACATGACTAGCTTTAAGAATGGCTAGAAAACCATTCCAACATAAAACATCTTGAATATTAGATAATCCAAGATTGTTTGCAGATAACCACCCTTGTTCCCTCAAAAGAAACATACCAGGGCCTCCAATGTCTTTAAGAAAGAAAATGCCAGTAGAATGTAATTTATCAAGCAGTAAAGTTGGTAAATGATGTCTCCATTTGCAACCTACCCATGGATCAATACCAATACCCAGATCAGCACCATTACCAACCTTCCATACAAGATTATTTCCAATAATATCAAAATCCAATAAAACAACTTTCCAACATATAGATATATTCTTTTTCTTCTTGTCAGATACTCTGATCCAATCCAGTATAGACATTGGATGAACATATTTATGAATTGCAATCTGAACCCAAAGTCCCGAACCTGGAATAAGATTCCAAACACTCTTGGCTGCAAGAGATTTTGCAAAAACAATAGGGATTTTCAACCCCCATCCACCCAAAAATTTAGGGCAAGCCAAAGTTTTCTAAGAATTCCAAGGTAGGCCAGCAGAATCCTTATGTTGGACCATAAGAATTTAAAACATAACTTCCTAATCTTCTCAATGATACCCATAGGGATCCAGAAATGCATCCAATAAATCGGGATAGCTTCAAGAATAGCTTTGACCAATGTGAGCTTACCTACCTTAGTTAACCATCGAAAGCTCCAGTTCATAATCCTTTTTTCCACTTTTGCAATAAGCCAGTCCCAATCCTTCAAAACGTATCTGCAGGGTTTAAGATAGAAACCAAGATACTTCATGCCATTCTCAATAGTTAACACAGAAAATGAAAAAATATTCTGTAATGTAATGATCTCATACTCATCCAAACTAGAGTAATATAGTGCATATTTTTTTTCATTTATCTGCATATTAGAAGCCTTACAGTAAACCAATAAGATCTCATACAAAGAAGATAAATATTGTTCAGATCCATCAGTAACCATGATAATGTCATCCACAAAAAGTACATGTGTTAAGGAAATATCATTTCCAAAAGAAATACCACGATAAACCCCATCATCTTTGGCACAATAGAGAGCCCTACTCAATCCTTCAACAATGATCAGAAAAAGTAAAGGGGCTAAGGACATCCCTGTCTTAGCCCCCTTCTAGCTTTGAAAAAAGATGAATCTGCACCATTAATAAGAACAACAAAAGAGACTGATGATAAACTGCTCATAACCCAAGTGATAAATAAACCAGAAAATCCCATTTTGGACAAAAGAACCCTCAGATAAGTCCAACTGACTCTATCATAGGCTTTAGACAAGTCTGTTTTTAGAACCACAGATTTTAAATGTTTACCATGAATAGTATGTAAAACTTCCTGAATGACCCCCACCGCATCATTAATTTGTCTTCCAGGTAAAAAACCAAACCGTTCACAGGATATATAACGACCCAACACATTTCTAATGCGAGTAGAAATGATCTTACCAATAATTTTGTAGCAATAGTTACATAGAGATATTGGCATGAAGTCCTCAAAGCATGTAGGATGATCAGTCTTAGGAATCAGAACAAGAAATGTAGAATTAAAAACAGCAGGGATTTTACCATTTTTCTGTGAATCTTCAATAACTCGTAATAAATCCATACCCAAGACATCAAAAAGAGCCCCATAGACCTCGACTGGTAATCCATCCGGTCCTAGACTCTTATCATTCTTACTCATAGTAAGAATAGACTGGATTTCTTGTAATGTAACCGATTTCATAAGATCTTCATTCTCTTCCTCAGTTATGGATGAGGGAAAGTACCCAACACTCATAACAACTTCTAGTAGATGGAGATTACTCTCCTCCTGAAATAAAGACTCAAAATGTTTGACACCAGCCTCTGCTATAGCCTCAAATCCTTCAACCATGTTACCATCACCATCAGCTATCTTCCAAATTAAATTAATAAATTTCCTGTTATTAGCATACTTGTGGAAGAAAGGGGTATTATCATCCCCACACAAAAGCCACAAAGCTGTACTTTTCATTCTGGCCTCTCGTTCACATTCTAGTAAGATTTTCCTCTTATGGGATTCCAAATCAACCAAAGAAGACTTATCCTCCTCGGATACAAACCCAAAACCCATCTTATGTAGAAATTTGGCCATTAAAGATTCAATGTCCACTAAGTCCTTATTCTCCTGTAATTTCTTCACAACCGACCAGGAGATAGACACATCTTTAATTTTCTTAAGGTTTAAGGAAAAATGTGCAGCAGGAGATAACTCAAGGTTATCAGAAAATCCCATCCAAGTGGATTTTAAAAGGGAAACAAAGTCTTCATCCTCCAACCAAGAAGCATTAAATTTAAAAGGACCGCGGGGTCTAGAATCCTTATTCAAGACTTGCATAAACATAGGATTATGGTATGAATCCCCACCGCATCCAATCCATTGTCTAAAATGAAAATCACAGTCCAAAAAATCAAAAGAGAGTAGAAACCTATCTAATCTCTTACAAATATTATCACACCCAACTCTCCGATTATTCCAAGTAGGAAGTAAGATAGTTGGGGCAATATCCACAAGACCAACATCCTCCATCTGCCTAATGAAGAAATTAGATAAATGATCAACTCTTGCCTTATCACCCCAAATCTCAGATACACTAACAGAATAATTCAAATCTCTACCAAGGATCAATTTAGATCTCATCAGACCCTCCACTTTAAACAAATTATACTAGAAAATTTCTCTATCCACATAAGGTCCATACAAATTAAGACAAACAATCGTCATTTTAAGCTCAATAGAATGCAACGTAGCGCACAGAACAGAGCCAACTGCCCAAGCATTAATCAACTGAAATTGATGCATCCACCAACCTAGAAGTAACCCCCCAGATTTTCCTTTAGCATCCATAGATAAAAAATTCCATCCATGATTCATAGATTCCATCTCAGACACCAACAACTCACCTCCACACATAGTTTCTTGTAGGAATAAAACATCAATAAAATGTTCATCAATCATCCTACAGACTACTAGTGTTTTGGGCAAACTAGCCAACCCTCTACAATTAAGGGTCATAGCAATCATAAGTAATCACCCAAAGGGGAATGCACAACTATAAGTGCCCCAGAAACAACCTTAACATTTGAAATCAAAACCGTATGATCACCACCAGGGTATGTACATGGAATATAATTCCCCTTAATACCTCCATCTTTATCACGTAAAATAAGTTTAACCTTAGCACAAGACCGTAAAAAATATCGATCAAATGCTTATTACATTTGACAGGGGAAACAAACTCTAATTTCCCCAGAGGACAATCAATCCTTCTTGTATCTCCCGAACTCCCATCCCCAGAAATCATAAAATTCTCAAGTAGTAAATTAGGGTTATCAGTAACTGTGAAAACTAGTGTTTTCAGCGAGTCCAAAATTGGTGTATCCTTATCAACCTAGGAAACAGAATCACTACCCATCAATCCCTCCACCAAAACCTCATCAAAGACAGAAATATATTTTTCCCTAGATAAAACCTCAGTGCTCTTAACACGCCAGAAGGATTTCGTCTTAGAAACAGATGCAGATTTAAAAGATTTACTAAAAGGTAAAGTACATTCAGGGATCAAATGATCGTAAGCATGGCATCTGTTACAACGGAAAGGAATGCCCATGTAATCTAATGGCTGATAAAACTCAGAACCCCCCTTTTTAATCAAAATATCTACTGCTAAACCATTCCTTAGGTCAAGTAAAACCATAACTTTACCCACACAACATACACCTGAATCAAGAAATGATAGATCTGCCTCTAAAAAAGTTCCTAACGTATTCCCAATCAACTTAAAGAAATCGACAGACCGGAATTCAAATGGCAAGTTCCGTAGCTTAAACCAAATTGGTAGTAAATCATACCTTTCAACTCTCGGGTCAAATAAAGGTGACCATATTTTCAACAATAGACCAGCACTCTGCCATCGCCAAACACCAGCAAGAATTGTTGCCGCATCATCTTCGGTATGGAATTTGAAAGCAATCCATCCACGAGGAAGAATGAAAACTTCCAGACACAAACTGATACGGTCATTCCAATAAACAGCTGCCCAATTCTTGACACCTTTAGAATTGAATTTTCAGCCACTGAATCTTCCCACCAGAGTTGTGGTGTTTGTCAAAACAATTTCATTCAAACAAACATCCTCACCGACAACCATCATCACAGGTTTACCAACTTTCCTTATAATATGTCTTGGCCTCTTCAGGTGTTTATCTACCACCGAAAAAACACTATCCCTAACCAAAATTTGCTCAAAAGAGAAGTCCTTAATCCGCAGATCATTTTTAACCTATTCACCTTTAAACGAAAGATCCTCAATAGGTACCGTAAAATCCTCAAACGGTGAACCCCTACCTGGCTCGTTCTTCATAAAATCATCACCAGATGAAACAGAATGATCAAATCCCTTATCAACATTACACCCATCACACGCCAAAAATGATAAATCGGGTTTCAAGGAAGTATAATCTCTACTCTCATCTGTAGCATAGAGCACTCCTTCATCCTCCCCGGGAAACAGTGCATCAACACACAAAGGTAGATCATGGTCATCAATCCCTAATATTTTCCCTCAAGGTGCCTTAACTGCACCGAAATATTTAGGCGTCGTGCGAGCCAAGTGTTTGATAGCACAGAGTGACATGCTTGCAGGTCAATAAAGAGTATAGAGACGTGTCACCCCCAACCACCGCTAGAGGGAAACCAAATCAATGAACTGGAGGTAGGATGATTGGAATATCGGATAACGAGATATCGAATAAAGTCTAAACCTACCCTTCTACCAGATTCATCAATGCGAAGGATTACGTTCTGTGATGTAGTTTGGTGACGTAGTAGGGTAAAGGAAAAACCTAGAAAAAATCAAATCAAGAACCATAATCTTCGCTCCTGTCCTTTGGATGGTCCTCAATTCTAATCCTAATAATAATGTAGACCTATTTTCGTCACCAAGAAAATGATAATTTATCGATGTGTTTAGTTAAAGTTACATTCCAACATATATTAAAACAAAGCATGAATAATAATTGGTTTTTGGAAATAATATCTTTAATAATAATAATTAGAAGTATTAATTTTGTCGATTTGTCTCAAAAAAATTGATCAGTAACAAGTAACTATGTTATTCTTTCCAATGGGATTAATTACTGATCCTATAAGAGCTCATAATCCAACACCATGGAATTAGAAATATACTGGTGTTTAGAAATATACAATTAATGATTGACCAATTTCAATTTTATCACTTTTGGTTTTTTAATCTATGTCCTGTAATTTGTGTAATATGTGCCACATGCTCTTGGTGTCACGACTCATGAGCCTTTTTTTTCTCGATGTTTACCAACTCTTATCAAATCAAGCAAATAGGTATGTGAAAACAGTCAACTAGATTCTATGATCTAAAAATTATCTAAAATTATAATTAAGTAGAATATTAACTAGGTAGCATATAAGATGAATTTGATTAATCACTAATTTAAATAAAAAAATAATTTAGCTTTCCATTTTGATATATCTTTTTTATTATTATTTAGATATCTTTGCTTTTACATATTACATTATAAATTTATATCATGAAGGATATGTTAACTTATTTAGAATCCGTGAATTAAAAGAACTTTCATTATTTTCAAGACCAATAAAGATCATGTTACAATCAATAGTTCAATGCACAATATTTTATTTCTTGCTATTAGCTACTTGCTTCACTACAAAGTCTCGCAACATGGATAGACCCAAAGTAATGGTCCCCACACCACCCAAAGTCAAAGTTGTAATAGTGAAACGAGTCTAGTTACGTGGCTATATGCATGCATTGCAATTGTGAAAATGACGTGAGAGAATGCATGTACGGCAAACCAAATCAATTGTCATTCTCTAGTTTCTCGAGCAACAAGCCCTCTTGCTCTTGAGCTATTTATGAAGCTTTACTAAATCATTAATTCCTAACAAAATTAATTTACATATTTATAAGTTTTACTTAATCATTAGAAAGCTGATACAAATCAGTTTAAGAGAACTCATCCATACACTTTTAGATTTTCTACTTTTAATTCAATTGCTTTTCTTAGTCCCTGAACTAATGCTTCATATTCAACTGTGTTATTGGTACATTCAAACTCTAATCTACATGAAAGAAAATGTTTATTTTTCTCTTGATCAATCAGGACACAGCCAGCTCCTGATCCTTCCAAAGTTTTAGATCCATAAAAAAAAAGTGTCAAAAAACTATGTACTTCTACTGTACTTGAATAAAAAACAACATCTGAAACTAAGTCTACTATTTTACAATTAAATTCATCAGCCCATGAAAATCGAAGGAGATCGGGCTGTGTGCCTAGTGTACCGCTGGATTCTTTTGCTTGGTAATTTCCTAGTTCAAGCTCAATAAAGTAATTTCCCAACATAGAATTCACTGGTTCATTCTTACCCTCCAACTGAGTAACATTGTGCTTCATATGGGGCTCTCTTATTACTTTTATTTGATTGGGACTTCCCTTATAAGGAAACCACATATGTGACCAATTTGATGCAAAATATCCATTTAACTTTGCTGACCAATCCTGACTCAAAACAAGTCCATATGCCTCAGGTATGTTTGCTACTACAATATCGATGAACTGACATACCTTTTCATTTGAAGATAATCGAATCAGAACATCCTCCATTTCCCCAATTACCTTCACATTTTTTTTGTCTAACTGAATAACTTTCCAGGTAGATGGTTTAGGCTGTCCATTTATCTTTTTGCAGACTGAAAGCGGCATAACATTGACTGATGCCCCTGAGTCTACTAAACAGTTGTGCACGTTATGGTTGAAAATTTCAAAAGTTAATAGAAATGTTGGGGTTTTGTATTTAGACTTACCTCCCACACTTGCTTCACCAATTTCTTCTTCTTTAGGTTGATTGTCAGTGGGAAGCTTTTCTTCAGGTATTTGAAGTGCTTTTAACAATATTTCTTTCTGCTAAGGCACATTACACATTTCATTAACCCTCTTAATATCTTCCACAACATCATACTCCATATTATGTTCTTTGAGATTCTTTTTTACATCATCAGTCTTCTCCTCAATGGGATTAACAGGCATGTTGATTTGCTTTGGATTTTGACTCGTAATGGCGAATTCAGGTATTTTATCAGTGGTGGTGCTCTTCTGAATTTTCTTTACATTCTTTTGAAGTCTCTTGATTTTCGGGAGTATTGATCTATCCTCTTTTATCAAACCTTGACTTCTTGTTGTCATGTTTGTTTCCGATATCTCCTCCTGTTTCAGATAACCTTCTTCTTCGGTATCAAACATCAAGACACAGTCCAATAAAACCAAAGCATCATCCTCTTGTTTTTCTGTGGGTTGCTTATTTTTTTCTTCCTCTTCATCAGCTTCTGTTAGTTTGGAGTCCAATAGCTGATTCATTACTAATGTCATCGAATTGATCCATTGAGGGCAATTTTTTTCAGAATGAGGCTGCTGATGAAAGGTGCAAAAATTATCCATACCTACCTCTGTTAAGTTCATTGATGCAGGACTGCATGGAGGAGGTTTAGATTGATTATTGTCTTCTCTCCTTTTATAGTAAGGCTTATAAGATTTATGAGCTTCTTTTTCCTTTTCCAAATCTATTATTTTGTTAGATAGTTTCTGCATCATTTTCAACATTCCTTCAAAGTCATGTGACTACTCCTCCTTAGGCTTAGACAGTAATAAGGCTTTCTTACCAGATTTTTTTTCTCCCGACTGCTCAGGATAATCTTCTATGCTCTCTTTTTCAGCTTCTACTCTCTAGGCTTCTTCATAAGTTTCTGACAATGTAGGTTTGACTTGCATCTTGGCAAACATGGCCAAGTCAGGCCCTAAAGCTGAAGTATAGTATTTGATCAAAACCTTATCAGACGGTTTATTAGTTGCAGAAAAATTATTAAGATAAGCAGCAAACCTTTGGGTGAAACTACGCACTTTTTGTTTTCTTTCTTTCTTTAAAGCGCATAACCCCTTCATTAACGCTGCATGAGTTTTTTGGACTGCATACTTACTTCTAAATATTCTTTCAAATGTATCCCAGTCTGTGATTGAGTTTGTAGGCAGAGGAAAATACCATGAGGCTGCTGCTCCTTTCAGGGTATGCGGAAACAGTCTGCAGACTACATCTTCATGTTCTCTAGCCCTTAGTCCTTCTATAGCCAAGTAAAAGCTTTGCAAATGATCATCTACCAAAATATTTTCACTTGGGTCAAACTTGGGTAGCATTTTCTCAAAAGCCTAAGGTAAGTCATGTAAAGGGGGTGCCAGGTTTAAAGGTGACCTAGCCCTCCAAGCAGGTGGTGGATTCGGTGGGTTGGGTTGCTGATTTGCATTCACGTTTGCCATGAGTCTGGGTGGAGAATGAGGTGGTGTGTGAATAGGGGTATGAACAGGTGAACAATAAGGTGTATCTGGGCCCACTTGATTCAAAGGATGAACAACTTCCTGTAAGGCTGTTTCTACCAGTTCTTCAAAATCTCCAACCAACACTGTGTCTTCCAATATAGGACGGTCTTTCTTCTTATATTCTCTTCTGGGAAAGACATGAATAATTGGTAATCCTCCGATCTTCTTCACATATGCCCTAGTATGTCTTCTCATATCATTAACTACTTCGTTATCGACAGAATACAGATGCTCTTTCCCTTCTCTTCAGGAATTGGATTGGGAAACAAATTGCTTTCAGAACTATCACCGGTGGAATAATCTCGAGAAAATAAGTTTCCTCGGCCATCCATGCATTGGCTACCCTCCTTCTAGCGCCAAAAACTGTTGAGTCCTAGAAAATCGCAGGTAACAACAATTAGGGATTCTCCCCAGTAAACGTTCCCAACTAGCCCGTTACTGTTTGGTATGGGGAATCCGTCCGGTTTACGGTCCGACTACCGTAGGTCAAGTAACAAAAATAAAGGGTTTTACTGGTTACGGCCCGGTCTACCGTGTATGTTTTTAGTTTTTGTATTTAAGTATGAGATGCAAGTGCCTATATAAAAATGCAGATTGATAGAGAATATGAGGAGCAGTCACAATATGATGCACAAGTTCTTACCTCTCGTCTGAACTCTCTCCCATCTAAATCACACACAGCAAGAAATCACACACAGTAAGAAAAATCACAGATAGTTGTTACTTATTTCAAAACACATGAACATTTATAGATATACTAACAACCAGATAGCTAATTGTTTATGAACAACATTCATTACTCACAGTGGAAATTTCATAGAATAAACTAGAGCGCATTCATAACAAGAACATGGGTTCAAAGAGTTAGAATGATTTCACAGTTAATGGATAACAACTGAAAACGAAATAGTTCACATTCAACAAATCCATAGCACAACATTTGAAACCTTCCACAAAGCTTTCTCCAACAGGAAACTTGTAATTTCTTTATGCAAAAGGAAATAGATCTTCTTATATCATACCCTCACAAATCTATCTGGGAAAAAGTCCTTCTTTACAACTAACTCTCCTATATTTATACAAAAACAACAAAACCTTTGGGTTGCCCCTCGGGTGACCTTTGGGTTCCCCCAACCGTTTAATCCCATAGTTTTGTCTTTTAGTGGGTGCTCATGATTTATACAATACGTTACATTTCATTAAAATTTAATAGCACTTTTATAATGAGAGACTAGCTTGATCAGTGATAAACGTTTCCCAAGCCTGGGCCTCTGCTGCTGTCGAATCCGCTGGTCCTTTTTCTATCTTGCTTCTTTATGCTTCATCCTCTTCTTTCCTTGCTGCCTCCCTTCTGCTTTGACTTTTAGACATATCTTGTTTGCAGTAGTTACCCTGTCATGAACATAGTAGATTTTAGACCATCTAGCGTTTACCAAAGTAACACAAACTGCACTAATACATGCATTCTGTAAAATGAACTATAAACAACATTAATGCATGAAAATAAAATGATAGGTCAAAGAAAATCCTGCAACTTGGTCCGGAAAACCTCTAAGCCCGTTGTCCCACTAAAACCACAATCCCGACAGAACAGATTCTTCATCTGAAACCAAGCCGCATCTGAACTAACTCGAAACCTCAAACCCCCAAACTGCGCTCTTCATCTCAGAAAAAACCTTGACTCGACCAACACCCATGGGAAAACTCCGCCATCCCATAAAATAGAGTAACAACACAACAAAAATGGCGGGAAAACCCTACCGACCGTCGGAAGCAATAAACGCTAAGCATCGAGCAGATAATCCACTAGAAACCATGAATGATTGGATGCAATGATGCTAGGGTTCACTGATTGGCTATAGTAGCTCAGGTTTGGCTCAATTTTATCTTTCAGTTGAAAGTTGATCCAAATGTGGTCTTACGAGCAATTGGTTTTGGGGTACTAGGTAACTAAACCACAAACCCTGACACCCCTATTTTAATCTAAGGTTAGAGATGGACTCTAAGATTATGATATGACTCAAGTCGCTAGAACTTCCACTTGAAATTTGGATAGATAATTGTTTAACTATGTTGGGTAACAAGCTCATAAACACTATTTTGGTTGATCCATCTTGCAAGGAGAATTGGAGGAGCTCTGTGGTTGTTGGTACCAAAATCCTCCCCATCAAACTTTTTAGATTCTCATAGCACACATGCAAATAAGGACCTTGATTTTTGTTGTCAGAATGTTCACTCATATTTTCACCAAATCCCGAGTGTTTGTGTAAGCTTGGTCAGTTTTGTTCATCTTAATCTCGATATCACAAGCACATGAGAACAAGGATCAAATCCATATTGTAAGCACTAAGTGCCAGGCCACCATTACCAGAGGCAAGGAAGACAATCAATTTTTTTGGTATTGACCTATTCACTTTCTTTTTCCTAAAATAATAGTTTTTATTTAAAAGAATTAACATTATTAAATAGGTTTATTGAAAAATAAAAATACTATTTAAAAAAAGTTATTATTTTATACATATGCATTTTACCATAATCCTTTTTCATGATCACGTGGATTCAAAAGGATAAAGTTATTTCATGATCACGTGGATTCAAAAGGAAAATGTTTATTATTTCTAAAGTTATTTCATGATCACGTGGATTCAAAAGGAAAATGTTTATTATTTCGATTATCATTTCATGTGGGATAATTTCCACAACACAAAATAAAATACACCCACAGCTAGAAGTGCCAATGAACGCCAAAACGTTTAAAGGTCGAGTGTCCAGTTATCAACAAATCTTAGCTCAGTTTTCCAAATATGATGTTATCGACTTCTATACGGCATGGATTGTTGTTTCAAAACAGTTACAAGATCCTCTACCATATCCTATGATTGCAAACAATTTGTGCATGTGCATTCCATTGTGCTAGGGGGCATGGATGTAGAGGCCTATCGAGAAGATACATAAGGAAATGGTTTTTTTTTTAATCTTTTTGGTATATATTTTGCAAAATGAAGTGCATGAGAAGACTCACATGTGCCATGGATGCGCTGAGTTCCAAGTCATAGTGGAAGTGTTATTTTGTTCCACATACAAGAATGCCATAAGTTGATCATTCAACTGTCATTTTACAAAAAACTTGTGGGTTTATCATGCAGACCCCATAAAGTTAGAAGGGAAGGATGATGCTATTAGCACGTTTCCAGTTTAGTTGTCATTGATCTTATCTCAATTTGTAATAGTTAAAACAAATATCAATAAAACAACAACCAAAAATATTATTTTCATAAGAAGAGAACATCAAAATCACGGGTGAATATTTCAAGGCAAATAATCAGCAACAAATCCTCTTCCCCATAAATTAGATCCATATTCTCAGCGAACCGGTATTTTGGGGAATGAATACAACTAGTGCATAAGTGACAGAGTTTCCACGGCTTTAGTTAATTCCAAATCTCCAGGGCCCCTGGAAGCAGTGCATGGCACTCAAAGGATCAATTCCACAGTTTAATCCAACGGTATAGATGACAAGTTTAAGATCAATGTGAATCATTTTTAACTTAGGAATTCCGAACAGATAAGTAATAAGTGGCAGGGTATTTTTTCAACACTTGGCAGTAGGGGGGATAAAATTACATACCCGAGAGATGTTAATACCATATTTGAAGGCATCTAACTCCATCATTCCCAAATTTCTTCCAATGGCTTTAATATTTTTAGTTATTGTTAGATTTGTTATCATAAAAGCTTATAACTATTGGGAGTTTGTATTTCCTATAAAGTATGTCACTGTGAATGTAATGGGGGTTCCAACCAAGAGGTTGAAGAAATTGTGAAGGGTAGAGAGCTAGTGAGACACACCCTGGAAGGTTTGAGACCATGCTCTGTAATTTCTATTGAAGATTTGTAAACTGAGACGAGATTTTATTTGTTACAATTCTGGTTTGAAATGTACTTAAATATGGTGCTATGCTGTCTTGTTTAGACTGGCCTTTGCTATGAAACATTTCCTAATGATGTCTTCTTATGAATTCTCATGATTAGACTTAGTATGTTAGATTTCATGTTTGGAATGTTTTTTCTGGACATCTTTTGTTTATGTTAATGTGTGAATGAACTGTCTATTCATCATGTTATCAGTAACCTTGAACCTGATCCATCTCCGATATCATTCTTGTTTTAGTCTAGTTATTTATGTCATTCATAGAGTCTGATGTTTTCAGTGCTCTTATGCCTTCTCTATGTGCATTAATATCTTGATCCCTTTATACCAATTACACAAACAATCATTCAATCTTTAAGATGTGATGGTCATCCTCTTGTAGTAGTGCTTGCGAAAATTCCAGTGCTAACATCTTATGGCGCCATTGTCGGGCAATGGAGGAACGAAGTCATCTTCCCTGAGGTTCTAATATTGAGTAGATCCTCTTCTTGATGGTGAACACAAGGTGGACACTAGTTTGAATGCAAATTATTCACCAGGAAACTCCACATTTAGAAGGCTCCACTAGAGGAAGGATCCCTGCTGACAAGAGATGAAGAGTTGTAAGAGAGAAACCAGGTATCAAGTTATGAGTTTCCTCCAAGAGATCATGTTATTTTTTATCCTTTCCTTTGTGTGTTAAAAGGACGATCCTTTGATTTTTCTATTCGGATGACTACAATCCCGTTGTTGTATATCCCTCCTTGAAAGAAGAAGATATTCCCTCATCTTACATTGTTGATTTTGATATGATCCTTTCACCACATACTATTGAGAAAAATGATGTCTGTATTCATATTCATCCCTAAAATGATATGATCATTGATTGTAAAGTTGACTTACTACCTCCTCATATCATTGTTTATTCTTGCAATTAGCTTGCCCTAGTTCAATCCAAGATTAGGCAACATGATAAACCATTGAAGTTATCTTTTGTCCTTCATGATTATCCTCCCAATTTCCTCAATTATTTGCCTATGTTTACCGGAAAAAACCATGTAACAACTAAGCAACATATGGATGCCTTTCAATGCTTCACATATAATCTTGAAATCATTCATGAAGATGTGTTTATGCGTACATTTTTCTAGTCTTTGCATGGAGAGGTCAAGTTCTAGTTTTGAAATTTAATGGTCGATTCAACTGGATCACGGGAAGATTTGCATGATGTATTCCTGCGATACCGGGGTGTGAAGAAGTCTTAGTGACCAATTCCTTTTAGAATTTTATGCTTTGAAAAGGGAGGAGGATGAACCTGTTACTAAATTCAAAAGAATATTTTTGAGCTTTTATCTCAGCATTCCCAAGGAGATCAAACCTTTAGAAAAAGTTTCCATGTTATATTATGCATTAGCTCATCAACATCCTGATTGAATCCTTCATCTCAGAGAGAGAAATTCTTCATCCTTGCAGTCGATGTTTTCAGATGCCAAAGAGGTCAAGGACAATCTATGGGTTTTCAGAAAGCTTCATGATCAAATCCTTTGTTATCACTCGGATTTTTCCTTTCGTTGTGGAAGGATAGTCCAAAGCAACCTTATAAACCAATCTTTAGGAGGAAAGTCGGCTTCTTTCCTATCAAAGAGGGATCTCTCAATAAATAAACACAAAGGCCAGATATAAAAACAAGTTTAATGATTATAGTGGCTGAAACAAGTGGCTATCATTGGGCATGGAGTCAAAATCACAAGTTATATATCAATGGCAGTGCTTTGGAAAACAATCTCTTCACAGAGGTAGGATAATCACTCTTTTACTGTCAGTTTGTTGATTGTCTGGTGGTAAATAAGAAAAATGAACAGTCCATTAACATAGGCATCAAGAAGATGAATCAAAGATTAACTTTAGAGTAAAATGTTTGTGGATACCTGAAACCAAAGAACTAGAGCATAAAATTATGAATTATGATTCAGTATACACTTATCTAAGCATCAAATATAACATAATGGAAAAACATAACAAGAAGCACATTCACAACAAGGAAGGAAATACAGACTACAAAAAGAACAATATGAGAATCTCTGGTAGAAAAAATTGCTTAGCTTTGCAATTTTATTTAACTTGAAAACTCTGTTACAAAAAAGGTCTCCTTTTCTCACGGGTTCCAACCCCCATTACATTACAAAATCATGTTTTTATACATCAAGATTGCTCCTTGAGCTGATAACTACCTACATTTTTAAAATAGGCATTTTTAACCGCCTTATTACATATGCCAGTTAATTTCTAACAAAATAATCTTCTTAACTACTTGGAAAATCTATTAACTTTATTTTAAACAATGTTTGTCTTCAATGTAGCTTGACCCTTGAAATGAACTTTTTCATTGATGTAATTTGTATTGCATCTTGCCAAAATTTTCTATGGTATTCGACTCATCTCTAGATGGTAGCTCCAAAATTTCCATCTCCTTTTCCAATACTCTCAACTCCACATGATCCACATAATAAATAGGTGGCAGTTGAGCACCAATTGTTCTGAATGCATTTACTAACTCAAAGTACACTGCCAACTTGTCAATTATAACCTTTCCAGATAAGGACTGAGTCAGGTCCTCCAACTTTTTATGATCTAATCTGTATCTAACCAGAAATCTCTGATATTCAGATTGGGAAATCAGCTTACCATATTCTTCCTAAAAAGAAGGCAAACCTTTTTGAAATAATGATATAAATGAGCCTTTGAAAGTTTTCACTTGATGCAACATTATATCTATATTTTCTTAACTGTTTCAATATGTTGATGCTTTCCCACAACTTTCCTGGCCCAAGTGATTACTGCAATCCTGTCCTTAATGCCCATTGTCCTTAATTCCTCTTCAGACAAAGTGTTGAGGAAGTTTATTGTGTTTCTAGTTACTTGTTTTTTGTACAAAGTTTTTTTTACAACTGTACAACTTTATATGGATGAATTAATCACCATTTCCTTATCTTGATTGTAATTCAAACAAGGCCTTATCTTGGTTGCCTTTGAAATAATCATGTCCCAAATGATATGCCTGGAACCCTGTACTGTTAATTGTCCTGACGGTTGTTTTACCAATTTGTCATTCTTGTCTAGCAACTCCTTATTTTTATCTTCAAATAGTTTCATCTCCTCTTCTTCCTTTTTAATGGCTTCAACCAAGTTTTGATTTACTGTTTTCAAGCTTATTATCTCTTTATCTCTCAAACCAACCTATGACATAGCCTGGAAAATGGCTTCAGTGTTTGTTTGTGTACTTGGTTGCTCTGTTTGTACTGATTCCTTTTCATTTTTCTCTTCTCTTTCTTTTTCCAAAGCCAACTGGTTTTCATTTAAAACATCTATTTTAGCAATAAGGAAACATTTTTCATTTTCCCATTGGTTTTGTTCTCCAACAAGCTTCAACAACTCAACCTTGCATTCATTTAGCTCATGAGATAATGATTCTTTCTCTTTTTCTAACTATGTCAATTCATAATCCTGAATTAACTGAGTTGCTGGAATTTTCAATTTCTTTTTTAATAGCTATATAGTGTTCTCTTTTTCCGCCAAAATATTCTTAGTTGCTTGTCCTTTATCCACCACTATCCATAACCAAAATATCTCCCCAAATCTTTTTAATTTGTTGTTGATGTACTTTATTCTCTATTTTTTCCTACCTCAATTGGTTCTCTACCATGGACATTGTTGACTGTAACTTTGACACCTTCAAAGTAGATTTCATTAAATCAATATAAATGACCTCCCTAGTTTGTGTTGAAATATTGTAACTTCGAAGGATATTCTATTGTAATTTTGTTGTATTATCCTCTAGAAATGTCCTTGATGTAATTGGTCATGAAAAATTCATGAGGTAAAACCTCTGTTGTAAGTCGGGGAAATAGTACCCAAAAAAGTAATATATAAAATGTATTTTATATTTTCCTAGGTAGGTTGATGCTAATTAAGGAACCTGACTGACCTAGTTTGTTAGTTGAATCACTCACCTAATGAATATAAATAGGTGAGACGCCTCTCTCATTTAGACACACCTTACACTTAAGCATTGCACAAGAGAGAGAGATAAACATAGTATATTGTGGAAGATGAGAAACTATTCTTGTTCTTGGGGTTGTACACTGTACTTGGTCGAATTCTATACTGAAGAAGTATTGAGGGGTTTTCTCCCTCGTGGTTTCCTCAAGGAAAATCTTTGTGTTCTTTTGTGTGGTTGTGCTTGTCTTTATTTTAGTGATCATTTGCTTATGGTTATGATGTTATGATGATAAATGTTTTAGATCTTTTATAACCATTAAAAATCTAACATGGTGTCATAGCCACCCTGAAAGAAGTCTTTGTGCAGCCGAAACAATACTACAACTACTGAAGATTAGGGTTTCATGCTTGAAAAGTCAACAAGAAAAAGACTAATCATGTTGGGACTTTCGCTATAACTCAAGTTTGGTGACAGATCAGGAGTTGAAACGTTTACAAGCCAAATTTGAAATCTTGTTGTACCTTGTATGAACGTTTCAGCCTCAGATTCACTATGATATAGGAGATATGATTCGTCCAACTTAGGTTTCCAGCCTCTCTCAGAGTTCAACCTTAAACATGTGACCTAGGAAGAATTGCTATATCTCGGCTAGGAAGTTCCAAATGAAATTTCACAAGATTTTTTATATAGGGCACGGACTGTAGTTTCTGTGGTCAAAGTTTTAGACCCTGAAGGTGAAACAGTGACACATGGCAGTCTGTACAAGTTCTCTA
Source organism: Pseudotsuga menziesii (assembly GCA_001517045.1). Taxonomy (NCBI): domain Eukaryota; kingdom Viridiplantae; phylum Streptophyta; class Pinopsida; order Pinales; family Pinaceae; genus Pseudotsuga; species Pseudotsuga menziesii. Next base: position 140,276 of record LPNX010902822.1, on the reverse strand, counting down.
TACTGAACAATCCTGAAATAAGTCACATTGGAAAACTTCAGATAAGTCCCACTTGGTGAATCCAATTCCACTATAACCTGTGGGGTTGGGAAGAAGAAAGACCAGGCTATCGCAGGACGAATTTTTAGACCTCGAGGAGCAGAAACTTTAGAGATATAGCATAAACAAGACCAGTCAATTATGCAGAAGAAACTAGAGAAAAACTAGGGCTTCTTGTCCCAGGTACTTCCCTCCACCAATTAGTTGAAAAAGGAGGACCATCAAAATCTCGCTAGGAGGGCGCATATTTCTATGTAATAAGTTTCTCATTTTGTGGAATTTCAATTTTGACTTAACATTGCTATCGAGAAAAATAGGGCATCAAATGTTTTGCAGTTTTATCCATAGTTTTGGGAAAATAAGTATGCTGCCAAGCTCGCCTCGAAAGGGGGAGCAGTGATGATGATGTTTTAGACCTTCCTAGTAAGGGGGAGCAGTGATGATGATGTTGTATACCTTCCTTGTAAGGGGGAGCAATGATGATAATGTTGCATACCATCGTCGAAAGGGGGATAAGGTTGATGATGTTGCAGTGGGATTGTATCATGCCCGGACATTAGTCCTAAAGTGATCTGCATACTTTTATCTTTGTGTTGTGGTGGGATTGTATCATCCTTGGACATTAGTCCCAAAGTGATCCGCAGACTTCTATCTCTGTGTTGTGGTGGGATTGTATCATCCCTGGACATTAGTCCTAAAGTGATATGCAGACCTTTGTCTCTGTGTTGTGGTGGATTGCATCATCCTTGGACATTAGTCCTAAAGTGATACACAGACTTCGGTCTCTGTGTTGTGGTGGGATTGTATCATCCACGGACATTAGTCGTAAATTGATCCATGGACCTTTGTCTCCATGTTGTGGTGGATTGTATCATCCCTAGAAATTAGTCCTAAAGTGATATGCAGAACTTTTTATCTGTGTTGTGGCGGGATTGTATTATCCCTATACATTAGTCCTAAAGTGATCTGCAGTCCTTTGTCTCTATGTTGTGGTAGGATTGCATCATCCTTGGACTTATGTCCTAAAGTGATAGGGGTTGATCATCCCATAATTGGATCCACATAATTTTGTCTTCGTGAGGTGGTAGGATTTCATCATACTTGGACTTATGTCCTAAAGTGATAGGGGTTGATCATCCTGTAATTGGATTTGTAGACTTTTTTCTCTGTGAGGTGGTAGGATTGCATCATCCTTGGAATTATGTACTAAAGTGATAGGGGTTGATCATCCCCTAATTGGATCATTAGACTTTTGTCTCAGTGATGTGGATAGGAGTGTATCATCCTTGGACTTATGTCCTAAAGTGAAATGGATTGATCATCCCATAATTGGATTATGTGTGTTGTAGGTTCAGTATTTCTATACTAATGATGATGAGGTAGTTTCAGTATTCCTATACCGACATTGAAGATAACGTTGCTTCAACATTTCTATGTTGATGATGCGATTGTGGTTCCAACACCCTGTGCGGATAATGTTGATGTGGTTAAAGTCACAACATTTTGTGTTGATGATGATGATGTTGTTTTAACATTTTTATGTTGATGATGATGTTCCAACATCTCTATGCTGATAATGCAAATGATGATATATCATTTATTATTGATGTTGATTTAGCACTAACATGCTACTGATGTTCTAGTTGTTTCAATATGTACATACTGATGTTGTAGATGATGTTTCAATATTTAAATATTGATGTTACAAAATAAGATTCAATATTCACATACTAATATGGAAGAAGAAGATTCAGTATTCACATACTGATGTTAAAAAACAAGATTCAATATTCACATACTGATATGGCAGAAGAAGATTCAATATTCACTTACTAATATTATAGAAGAATATTCAATATTCACATACTGATGTGGTAGAAGAAGATTCAATATTCACATACTGATGTTGCAGAAGATGATCTGGTATTCTCATAATGAGATTGATGATGAAGATGCATGATGTTGTTCCAAAAATTCCTATGACATATAGAGATTCATTAGTCAGTTATACAGTTGTGATGATGGTTGTAGAATACCTTCCTAATTAAGAGTGAGTGTTGCTATAGATGATGTTGTTGATAATCGAAATATCAAGTGTTGCTGTAGATGATCAAGTTATTGAGTGCTGCAAAAGAAGAAGATCAAATATGAAGACTCAGTGTTGTAGAAGATGATGCTCCAATACTGAAGATATTGAATATGTTCCAGTAACTATTCCAGTTGATGATATTGTTGAAGAAAAATTTCGATGATTTATAGATGTATCACCTTCATGTTGTTGATGATTCTCTCTCTCCTCGCCCCTACAGTTGATGTTGTTGTTATCAGTAGAATACCCTTCTCGTTAAGGGGGAGTGTTGAAATTTTGTAACTTCAAAGGATATTCTATTGTACTTTTGTTGTATTCTCCCTCAGAGATGTTATTCCTCCATTCGTAGATGTCCTTGATGTAATTGGTCATGTAAAAGTAACGAGGTAAAACCTTCATTTTAATTCGGGGCAATAGTACCCACAAAATAATACATAAAATGTATTTTGTGTTTTCCTAGGTAGGTCGACCCTAATTAGGGAACCTGGCTGACCTAGTTGGTTAGTTGAGTCGCTTACCTAATGAATATAAATAGGTGATGAACCCTCCTCATTTAGGAACACCTTACACTCAAGCATTGCACAAGAGAGAGAGAGAAATAGAGTATATTGTGGAAGACTCGAAGCAACTATTCTTGTTCTTCGGATTTTACATTGTAATTGGTCAAATTATACACCGAAGAAGTTTTGCGAGGTTTTCTTCTTGGGGTTTCCTCGAGGAAAATATTTTTGTTCTTTTATGTGGATGTGCTTGTCTTTCTTGCAATGATCCTTTTCTTATGATTATGATGTTATGATGCTAAATGTTTTAGATCTTGTAAAACCATTAAAAATATAACAATTTGTTTGTGAAAGTGAATCTTGTTAGGTACTGGGATATCTTTCAAGTTCAACCTCATTTCAACAACTTTATTTCTAGTGGCTATTTCCATATTCAAAGTATTTTTTGCATGATCTTTTATAGTGACTAATGAAACCTCTTTGCTTGAAATATTTCTCACCTTTGAGTACAGTTTCAAAGATTTGTTTGAACAATATTCTTATCTTGTATATATCTATTATACAGGTCATTCTTGGATTTGAATATGTCACTGGATCCTTCCTGTGTCTTTGCAAAATTGTACTCCTGAACCTCAAAAGTTGGGCCTTGGACTTTTTCCTTCAATTTATTGCTCTTAGATTCAACTAACTCTGTTTCCGATTCTATCCTTGGTCTCTTTAATGTCTCTAATCCTTCTTCTTCAACCTCCATAACATATGAGTGGCTTCTCTTACTAGTTATTTCAATTTTACTTGGAGTTGTTATAATAATGGTTGTTGACTTTATTACAATAGAAGGATTTGCCTGTAATTGTTCTGTGTCTTCCACATCTAACTGATAATCCATCAAATTAGCCCATTCAGTTAATTCCTCCATTTACTGATGTTCAAAAGATTTATTTTTATTGAGTTTCCTCCTTTGATAAATGATATGATGTGGATCATAATTAACCTTAGCGGTCTTCATAAAATTCATATCCTATAAAATACCTTCAATCATAGGGAGAGCAACCTTATTCTTGATGATGAATGAGCCTACATTCAAAGGAAATTTAATTTCACAAGCCTTTCTGAAATTTAGGAAGTGTTATTTTTCTACAGTTAGCTTCTTCCTAATGAACTCCAGGGAAAAATTCTGGGTGTTAGGAATGCTGATAAAATGTATGGTTCATGGAAAAAACCATAAACTCTAATGATAGTGTGCTCCTTCAGCAAAAACCAATCTCCCACCTTTCTGTCAAGAGAAAAATGCAACATTTCTTCCAATTCTGGAAAACTCTAGGAAGCTTATTCTGAAACATCACTCTTTATATGTTTGCCATTATGAGGTTCATGCAATTAAAGGTGTCATTCAGTTATTTCGACAGTAAGCAACATGTTTGGAAATTGCAGGTTCTCTTCATTGAAGAACAAAAACATCTTAACCAAGTAGGATTGGAATCTGGAACGCCTGGTTCTGCGTAAATTCACCAGTTGAGAATGAATATTCTCATCCAGGAATTCATCATACTTAAGACAGGGTAACTGATTGAACTATGACTCTGGTTGACTCATACTCATTTTAAATAACAAACTCAATAATAGCTTCAGGACAAACCTATTTGTATCTACACCCAAAAGCTGACTCAACTTGAAAATAACTAGTCGGGATTAATCATTAAACATGCGAACATCAAGGGGAAAGGGTTGATATACAATAGACACATTAGATTTAAGGATTTTAGAGTAAAAAAACTTTTTCTCCTTGACAACGGCTTGTCTGAACTGTCCAATTAGGTTTTATTCAATAAAATCTTCCTGGTTCAAGGTAAATGATGGTGGAAATTCACGGGAATTTCTTATAACTAGGGCATTGATGGGGAAAAGTAGCCTAGACCTAGAAGAATCCATTATTACTCTTTCAAAAGGGGAATACTTCGAGGCACACCAGGTCACAAATTATGGGAATTTTAGGGTTTGGTAGGGGAAACAATGATAAAACTATGATTGGTAGACACCGTGCAGGTCGGTTCCTTGGTATTTAAATATTTGTAGTTTAGTTTTTAGCTCATGGAATGGACCAAAGGACAATATAGTGTCAAAGACATCACCATCCCTGCCTCAGATATTTCCTCCAGTTTCCCAAATTTGTGAATCTGTGCTTCAATTTCCCATTCACCCTCAATTTAAAATATTTTAGGAGGGTTAATATGTGGCCTATGTGGATGATGGCAGTTGGAAAAGTATTCATCCATCTTGGCTTCCACAATTCACATACACTTTCTTCTCTAATGCACAGAAGACAAATAACCACGAACTCATGCCTTTCTCCCTGTATAATATTCTTCTTTGGTGGTTTCAGGATTGGGAGGACTAGTTTTATCCTAGCGCCTTTCACCCAGTGGAATGAACCTTCGTTCACCACGTGGAAAGTGGGAAAACTTTCACTGGGTTGGGATACATCCACCTCTCATGCATGTTGTAGGTGGGAAATCCATCTTTACCATAGATATAATCATCCATTCATTGTGAGCTGTCGATTGTGTCCGCCCTTTAACCCCTTATCTTTCACTTTCCGTTGGTCACTTGCCTTTCCGATCTACTTTATCCCTTATCTCCACCATCAATCAAGTATGACCGTTAACCCTATCCATTGATCATTTATACAACCTTGAACTTCTTTATCTCCTGAGCAAGTTCTCCCAGCGGATCCAACCTCCGTCATTGATCTATCCACTCTTCCAATCTTGATAGTCAAATATTTTAATATTTACCTTAAGTTCCTTTTCTTATTCCTTAGTTACTTAAAAAATTTAACCTATGGTTTTATGGAAAAATGAAAACCATGGTCTCTACTTTGGTACCCATTTCATCACCCCTCAGTCATATTACCTAAACTTTCATATATAATCTCCTTATTTCTCCTTTAGAATTTTCCTCTCATTGAAGTAATCAAAGAAGAAAAAAGACATGGTTCCCTAGAAGGAACCATCCGAGAAAGAAAGAAGCCAAATCCATACCCTAGTTATGTGGCTTTGATGTGTCATCTAGTTGATAAAGAACTGACATGTTTGGAAGAAGAAACAAAACAAAAGGAGTGGGTTGATGCAATGGTCAAGGAGTACCAATCCATTATAAATAATGATGTGTGGGAAATAGTACCAAGACCAAAATACAAGTCAGTGGTATCATCAAAATGGATATTCAAAACTAAACACTTGGCAGATGGTAGTATAGAAAAGTACAATGCAATATTTGTAGCTCAAGGATTCTCTCAAAAAGAGGGAATTGACTATGAGGAGACCTTTGCACCAGTGGCTAGGTACACCTCAATTAGAACCATCCTTTCCTTGGAATCCAACATGAAGTGGAAGCTACATCAAATGGATATGAAGATATCCTTTATAAATGACTTGATTGAATAAGAGGTATATATCGAACAACTGCAAGGGTTCAAGAATAATGATAAAAAAACTCATGTATGTAGACTAAATAAGGCATTGTATGGGTTAAAGCAAGCACCTAGATCATGGTATCGAAGAATCGACGGATTTCTAACGAGCTTAGGATTTACTAAAAGTAAAGCATATTCCAATCTCTACTATAAATTTGAGGATGATGGGACTATGATATTATTAATATATGTAGATGATATGTTCTTGATAGAAGAATCTTGCTGTAGAGTTCAAGATGAAATACCTTGGAATGATGCATTACTTTCTAGGTCTTGGAGTATGGTAGTATCTAGACGATATTTTCCTAAACAAAGGAAAATATGCAGTAGAAATCCTAAAAATATTTGGAATGATAGATTACAAGGCTATGACTACTTCAATGACAACAAGTTTGAAGTTATTAAATGATGATGCTTCGGAATAAGTTTATGCTACTTTATATAGACAAATTATTGGTTCTCTGATGTACTTAACCAATAGAAGACCATATATATGTTTTTATTTAAACACTTGAAGTAAGTATATGGTGAATTCTAAACACATTCACCTTATTGGAGAAAAACATGTAATGGGGTATCTAAAGGGAACTTTAGATTATGGCTCAAACATGCATCTAGTGGTGAGATCAGATTACATGGATATACATATTCATATTTGGTAGGAAGTTCCAAAGATAGAAAAAAAACCTTAGGATGTTGCTTTATTCTGGGATCAGGCATGATCTCTTGGTTTAGTAGAAAGCAAACCAATATTGCACTTAGCATGATGGTAGCTGAATACACTACAACATGTTCAACATGTAGCAAAGAAGCATGGATTCCAAATATGTTGGCATGATTATTTGATGCATAGATAGATGTTACCGATATCCTTTGTGATAATCATAGTTGTATCAAGATGAAAGAAAACCCGTTGTTTCATGATAAGAAAAATCATATCGAAGTAAGATATCATTCCATCCAAGATATGGTTCAGAAAAGAGCTGTAAAGCTCAAGTATGTTCCTACAGAGGAACAAGTGACATATGTGTTAACTAAGCCTCTGGCTCGTGTAAAGTTTGAATACTTTCGAGACAAGCTTGGTGTATTCTGAAAGGACCTCTCTCAAAAGAGGGAGTGACGATAGATGGAAGAAGGATGTAGTGGTGGTAGCTCAGCCTAGAGTAGGGTAAGTCTGGCTAGGCTTGTTGGCCCAAAAGGGTTAGTAAGTTAGACGAGGCCTGTTGATCCTAGGGGGATTAGTATGTCTGGCTAGATCAGTTTAACCCAAGTGGGTGTGTAATCCTTGACAAGGATTGTTGGTCCCCAGGGAGTTCCATACGTCTAACTAGGCTTGTTGGGTCTAAAGGGTTAGTAATTTAGACAAAATGCCCAAATGGATCTACCAAAGAATTCACCGTGATGCTGCTCTGAGATAGTTAGAGGGAAAGGCATATCTTCAGTATTGTTATAGTGATGATTGCTGAGATGTTTGTTTCCATATTGTTATACTAATGAATGATGAGATGGTTGATTCAATATTGTTATACTAATGATTGCTGAGATGTTTGCTTCCGTATTGTTATATTGATGATCGTTGAGATGATATTTTCAGTATTGTTATACTGATGATTGTTGAGTTGATTGTTGAGATAGTTTCAGTGTTGTTACAATGATGATTATTGATTGTTGAGATAGCTTCAGTGTTGTTACACTAATGATTGTTTCCCGATGAGATGAATGCTGAGATAGATTCAGTATTCTCATATTGATGATTGTTGATGATCTTGCTTCAGTATTTCTATACTGAAGGAGATGTTGATGTTCCAGCATCTCTATGTTGGTAATGCAGATGATGATCTAGCATTATAAATGATTTTGTTTTTAGCACTAATATGATAATGAGTTTAATGTTGATGTCTCAATATATATATACTGATGTTGTAGATGACGATGTTACAGATGATGTTTTAGTATTTACATACTAATGTTGCAGACAATGTTTCAGTTGCAGATGATGGTTCAGTATACACATACTGATATTGGAAAAAAGTTGATTCAACATTCACATGCTAGTATGATAGAAGATGACTCAGAATATGACTCAGTATCCACATACTGATGCTATAGAAGATGATCCAGAAGATGATTCAATATTTATACACTAACATGACAAACGATGATTCAGTATTCACATACTAATGCTATATAATATGATCCAAACGATGATTCAGTATGCTATAGAAGATGATCTAGAAGATGATAGAAGATGATTGAGTACATAAAGAAGATGATTCAGTATTCACATACTAATATTGTAGAAGATGATCTAGCTGAGATCTATGATGAATATGTATGATGATGTTCCAAAACTTCCTATGACATATAGAGACTTGCCAACTAGTTGTACAGTTGTGGTAGCGGTTGCTACTGTGGTTGAATACCTTCCTAGTCAAGAGGGAGTGTTAAAGTATTGTAACTTTGGAAGATAGTCCAGATATATTGATTGTGTTCCTCCTTTAGGAGATGAGTTTGGTCTTGTAAGATTCATTGAAAGAATCAATATAAATCTCTAAATGTAAGTAAGGTCAATAGTACCCAAGTGTCAATATAATAAATGTTATTTTTGGAGTCTTGATAGACAAGCCGGTATAGTAAGTTAGAAAAGTTGGTTATGTTAGGCTAGAGTTCAATTCAACTAAAGAATATAAATAGGGAGGTGTTCTTCATTTTTACTCTCTCACTCAAGCTGTCTTACAAGAGAGAGAAATACAAGTGGGCCAGAAAGAAGAGAGAAGTAGTTGTCTGGGTTTCACACTGCTCTGGTTGAGTTCTATACTGAGGAATTTTTGCGGGGTTTTCTCCCTTGGGGTTTACCCAAGGAAAACATTTGTTTTCTTGTGTTCTTATGTTTCTGTACTTGTTGTTATTTCAATGATATTACTAGTGACAATTTGTTTTAAGATATCATCTAAGCAAATTAAGAAAACTTAACACGGTTCTACCTACACCATGGGAAAAAAGTTCATATATGACCTTGTTGGGTATGCATAATTCATATTAGAGAACTACAAGCCATTAATGCATGCATTTTTCACTACCATCATACATAGTTATCATTTCTCCCCAATATTGAAAATGCATATCATACCAAAGGTGTACTGTAAAGGTGGACAAACTACCCATCTTACCCATAGGGCCAACAAGACCAATGGATTTAATGTTTTCTCTCTCTCAAGTTATATTGTCATATATATTTTTATCATCATTGTATAATCATAAGTAAATAACAAAGGTATATCTAGAAAAGTACTGTTGTAATAAATTCATACATAATTTTCATCTTTTTCAACTTTAGCGCTCCACTGGTCACTATGGTTGAAGTTGGTCCTTGAGATGAGTTATCAATTCCAATGTACATAACATAAAAAATAAAATAATTACAATTAAGTTTAACTAATTAATAGTAATTAACTAACAATAATAATGCTAGATAGATCTGGTTTGGATCTTCCTTATACTCAGAAATTTTGAGTAAGCTCTTGTCACTGCAAGGACAAGCTATCAGAAGAAATACCTTCATAGAGATAGAGAGAGAGTTAGAGTGTTGATGGTTTAGGTTCACATTTCATGGTTGGAGCTCACAGGTTGGAGATTATGGTTCACAATTCACAACACAATTCTAGAATCCCTAGAAGAGGTACCATATGACCTTTGACACCCTACTTTAAGTGTACTCAAATTTACAGAAACAAAAACCCTATGCATCTAGCAAATATCAGATCTATACTTCTTTCATTCCAAGATACTCCAATATTCATGAAGTTATGAACATAATATATAAACTTGGCATGTATTCTAGAATGGTCACTCAAGCAACCCTAGGTTTTAGGGTGGTTACCATAATAAAACATAAAATAAATTTGAGTACACTTAGAGTAGGGTACCAAAGGTCATGTGGTCACATAATTAATAAAACAATACAAGTAATAAGGTTAAGTAATCATACCAAAGGTGGTCAAGGTACCACACACAATAAGGGCACTAGGACCAAATAGAAGATAAAGGACCATAAGTCAACACAAGGGGTCATACCAATATGGTAAGGAAACCCCCATACCCACAAGACCAAGGTGTACCGTAAAGGTGGAAAAACAACTCATTTTACCCATAGGGCCAACAAGACCAATGAATTTAATATTTTCTCTCTCTCTCATTATATTGTCACATATATTTTTATCATCATTGTATAAGAAGAAGTAAATAACACAGGTAGATCTAGAAAAGTACGGTTGCAATAAATTCATACATAATTTTCATCTCTTCAACTTTAACGCTGTGACTGTTCACTGTGTTAAAGTTGGTCCTTGATATGAGTTATCAATTCCAATGTAAAGAACATAAACAATAAAAAAATTACAATGAAGTTTAACTAATGAATAATAATTAAAGAACAATAATAATCCTAGATAGATATGGTTTGTATCTTCCTTATACTTAGACATTTTGAGTCAACTCTTNGAGAGAGAGAGAGAGAGAGAGAGAGAGAGAGAGAGAGAGAGAGAGAGAGAGAGAGAGTTGATGGCTTAGGTTCACATTTCACAGCTGGAGCTCACGTGTTGGAGATCACGATTCGCAATTCACAATACAATTCTAGAAGCCCTAGAAGAGGTACCATATGATTTTTGGTACCCTACTTTAAGTGTACTAAAATTTACAACAAAAATAACCCTACATGTCAAACAAATATCATATCTATACTTCTTTCATTCCAAGATACTCTAATATTTAAGTTATGAACATAATATATAAACTTGGCCTGTCTTCTAGAATGGTCACTTAGGCAATCCTAGGTTTTAGGGTGGTTACCATAATAAAACATAAAATAAATTTGAGTACACTTAGAGTAGGGTACCAAAGGTCACGTGATCACATAATAATAAAACAATAAGAGTATAAGGTTAAGTAATCATACCAAAGGTGGTAAAGGTACCACACACAATAAGGGCGCTAGGCCCCAAATAGAAGATGAAGGACCATAAGTAAACAAAATGGGTCACAACAATATGGCAAGGAAACCTCCATATCCACATTACCAAGGTTTATTGTAAAGGTGGACAAAGAAACCATTTTACCCATAGGGACAACATGACCAATGAATTTAATATTTTTTATCTCTCAAGTTATATTGTCACATATATTTTTATCATCATTGTATAAGCGTAAGTAAATAAAAAAGGTATATAGAGAAAAGTACTGCTGTAATAAATTCATACATAATTTTCATCTCTTCCAACTTTAACACTCCACTGGTCACTACGTTAAAGTTGGTCCTTGAGATGAGTTATCAATTCCAATGTACAGAACATAAATATTAAAAAAATTACAATGATGTTTAACTAATGAATAATAATTAAAGAACAATAATAATGCTAGATAGATTTGGTTTGGATTTGCCATATACTCAGACATTTTGATTCAAACCTTGTCAATGTAAGGACAAGTTGTTAGAAGGCATACCTTCAGAGAGAGAGAGAGAGAGAGTTAGAGTGTTGATGGCTTAAGGTTCACGGTTGGAGCTCACATGTTGGAGATCACGGTTCATAATTCAAGAGACAATTATAGAATCCCTAGAAGAGGTACCATATGACCTTTGGTACCCTAATTTAAGTGTACTCAAATTTACAGCAACAATAACCCTATGCATCCAACAAATATCAGATCTATGATTCTTTCATGCCAAGATACTCTATGAGTTAAGATTTGAACATAATATATAAACTTGGCATGTTTTCTAGAATGGTCACTTAGGAAATCCTAGGTTTTAGGGTGGTTACCATAATAAAACATAAAATAAAGTTGAGTACACTTAGAGTAGGGTACCAAAGGTCATGTGGTCACATAATAATAAACAATAAGAGTATAAAGTTAAGGAATCATACCAAAGGTGGTCAAGGTACCACACACAATAAGGGCGCTAGGACCAAATAGAAGATGAAGGACCATAAGGAAACAAAAGGGGTCACAACAATATGGTAAGGAAACCTCCATATCCACAATACCAAGGTGTATTGTAAAGGTGGACAAACAACCCATTTTACCCATAGGGACAACACGACTAATGACTTTAATATTTTCTCTCTCTCAAGCTATATTGTCACACATATTTTTATCATCATTGTATAAGCAGAAGTAAATAAAAAAGGTAGATATATAAAAGTACTGTTGTAATAAATTCATACATAATTTTCATCTCTTCCAACTTTAACGCTCCACTGGTCACTTCATTAAATTTAGTCCTTGAGATGAGTTATCAACTCCAATGTACATAACATAAACAGTAAAAAAATTACATTGAAGTTTAACTAATGAATAATAATTAAAGAACAATAATAATGCTAGATAGATTTGGTTTGGATCTGCCTTATACTCAGACATTTTGAGTCAACTCTTGTCACTGTAAGGACAAGCTGTCAGAAGGCATACCTTCAGAGAGAAAGAGAGTTAGAGCGTTGATGGTTTAGGTTCACATTTCATGGTTGGAGCTCACAGGTTGGATATCACGGTTCACAATTCACAACACAATTCTAGAACCCTTAGAAGAGGTACCATATGACCTTTGGTACCCTACTTTAAGTGTACTCAACATTACAGCGACAATAACCCTATACATCCAAAAAATATAATAGCTATACCTCTTTCATGCCAAGATACTCCAAGAGTGAAGTTATGAACATAATATATAAACATGGCATGTCTTCTAGAATGGTCACTTAGGAAACCCTAGGTTTTAGGGTGGTTACCATAATAAAACATAAAATAAATTTGAGTACACTTAGAGTATGGTACCAAAGGTCATGTCATCACATAATAATAAATAAATAAAAGTAATAAGGTTAAGTAATCATACCAAAGGTGCTCAAGGTACCACACACAATAAGGGTGCTAGGACCAAATAGAAGATGAAGGACCATAAGTAAAAAAAAGGGGCCACGACAATATGGAAAGGAAAACCCCATAACCACAAGACCAAGGCATACTATAAAGGTGGAAAAACAACACATTTTACCCATAGGACCAACAAGACCAAGGAATTTAATCTTTTCTCTCTCTCAAGTTATATTGTCACATATAATTTTATCATCATTAAGCGGAAGTAAATAACAAAGGTAGATCTAGAAAAGTATTGCTGTAATAAATTCATACATAATTTTCATCTCTTCAAGTTTAACGCTCCACTGGTCACTGCGTTAAAGTTGGTCCTTGATATGAGTTATCAATTCCAATGTACAGAGCATAAACAGTAAAAAAATTACAATGAATTTTAACTAATGAACATAATATATAAACTTCGTATGTCTTCTAGAATAACATGTCTTATAGAAAGGTCACAAATCAAGTACAATGAACACACACAAGGTCACATCCCACCATAGGATGCATTCAAGAGTCATAGATCAGGTCTAAACAAACCCCAAGGTTCACTGACTAGCAGAACCTTGATACGTTGCATGGAAATTGTAATAAGTTTCACCACAAAAATGAAACATTAGTTACTTGACTACAATTGGTTGCATTTAGAAATTTGTGTATGTGACGATATGATCTCACAGTGTACAATATTCATTTTCCTCACAATATGGTAAAAATGCATACAATATCACATAACCACAAATATTGTACAATGTGAGAATATATCGTGACATACACTATAATTCACCACTTGCACAAATATTCTTTCTCTATATCGAGAGAGATGCACCCAATGATTTAATCTTTGTCATGAATATTTGATGAGATAAAATATAAATAACCAGAGTCATTGGAGGTATTGTATTTGTACTCTACCTATATTGTTAATATTTCATAGGTGATTTGGTCAAAGATGATCACTCACTTAAAATGTATTTGATCATTGTAATAATAGAAGAATTGGTCAAAAAACATTTTCCTCTTATGTTTGCATAATTTCCCTTCATTTTCCTTTCTTGTATGTGATTTTTTTCACATTGTTGTTAATATGTTTATTTTAGAGTTTTGTAATTTTGGTCTCCTTTCCCAAAACACCCTGTGAAATATCAACTCCAACTGGTTTGGGTGATTTACAAGTGTTTAAAAACACTTATTTCTTCTTTGCAGGGCCATTGACACACATGTAACTCTTTATTGCTCGAAGTTATTGCTCAAAATTCCTCCATTTCTAAAATTCGTTTGTAAATTCCTGCAATTGTAGTTTTATTTCCTATTTGCAATTCATGATTGCAAGTTGTTCTGCTTTTCACGACTATTATTCCATATGGAGTTTATTTCCAACAACCTTGGATGGTAATAGAATTGGAATTCGTCACTCTTGCGATCCCCCTGGGATCTTGTAGGAATGTCCTCTTACTTATCCCTTACCACTACAAGGAGGATATCATATGCTAGTGAATTATCCTTTTCACATTGATTGCTAACTATGGCAAAGAGCATATATTGACCCCACCATCCACTCATGGCTAGGATTTCCAATGCCAACAAGGATATCATTCACTAATGCATTGGCTGTTTCATACTTATTGATGACTATGATGAGGATCCTTTATTGAGGCATCCTTACCTATCCTCGACAACTAGTTCTAGCCACACCATGTGTTGACATTGCCTTTTTAATCATTCACACTCACTAGTTTCTAGCATATTTCTTGCACTTGCACGAAACCTTATATCTTCTTTTAGTAAACCATTTAACTTTTAGCTAGACACTTAGTTCTTTATGTTTTCCTTCTTTCAATATCATGTTATGACTTGCTTTTGCAGTCTTGCACTATACCTATATTGATTGTACCCTTTTAGTCCTATTGACATACCTTTGATGTTATTTGTTGAACCTTAATAAATTATATTATCTTATTTAGTTTTTTGCACATTTGTTTTATGACATTTTGAGACTTTTGATCTCAAACTGGCACAAAATGTCTTTCTATATGCCATGTCTCCTTGAAATTCGTTTAGACACTTCAATGAATCTCAAAATGGGTCTCATAGTGCTAAGGTGACACAAGCATGGACACTAGAGGGCCGGTTGGAGAATTTCAAAGGTATCTTTGTTGAGGGGTTGGAAACCCTATTCATCCACGTGAGACGTCAAGGTAACAAGGTGGATGATAAGCTAGAAAATATTGGAGCGAAGACCCACCAGGCTGTCCAAGTGAATGATTGGGATATGATAGTTGATAAGATGGGGAAGGACAGTTGTATAAACTTGATGTTCCAAGACATGCAAGGCACTAATGGCACAATTAGGGTAGGACAGGGGATGGGATTGATCATTCGCTGAGCACGTGGCTAGGTAGGTGGCTGAGAAGTTGATCCATGTGAATGGAATGCTTGATTTAATGTGGCCTCGAACCATCATGAGGAACCTCTCTTTTCGTCGGGATAGTGTACGTATAGACATGAAATGTTGTAAAGGGAAATTTGAATGCGTGTGTGGGTTTCGGTTGATTTGGAATATGGACCAAATGCAGAGTATCATGACCAGTACTACGGTTATGATGGTTTTGATAAGGAAATTACGATTTAGAGGGATGGAGGGTGATGTGAAAAATCACATAAGAAGTTTGTGTTTGGTTTCTCCTGCAACTTACGCCAACAAGAGGTCAGGATTAAGTTGCTGGGAAGAGTCTCAACATCAAAAGTGTTATATCTAAGTATCGTCATCATGAGACATGTGTCAAATTTGTGCTTAAATTCCTAAAGTTCCCTTAGCTAAAGTGCACTGAGTTTGAGGTTGTCCCTAGCCTTTTACCTCCTCTAAGTAGGTTGGTGCTCCTTCCCTTCAATCAAGGTGCACCAAGCCCTAGCTGGCACACTTTTAACCTTGATAGGGTGTGCCACCAGCACACTTATCCTTCTTGCAAGGTGTTCCAACCCTACTTTGGCGCCCTTAGAGTTCATCTAGGGTGCCATGGGTGATTAGAGTGGATAATTGGAAGCTTCGAGTGATTTCTCAAATCTTGGTGACATGGAGTGCTATCCCTAGTTACTAGGAGGGTTGGTATTCTTCTCCCTAACCTAATGGGAGGATCCCTTATACCTATCCTCTTAATCTTCAGCCTACTCCATCCCTTTAGCCTTATAAATTTGAAGCCCCTCTCCATGAAGAGGGGGGAAGGACTATAGTACTCTTATGCTGGTGGAATTTCTTAGATGATCCCTACTCATCCTTTTGGAGGAAAACCATATTTCTTTGCAGGCTTGGCTTGGATTGTTGGATGGAAGGTTGCAATGTTGAGGCTCAGGTTGTAGCATTCTTTCTCTATGTATTTCCCTTGTATTACAGTATTATAAACTCTTTCCATAAATATTGTTGTATTGATAATGTTTAGAGATTTCTTCCTTAACTGTTATCTTAGATCAATTCATATATAGATATGCTTGTACTGTTTTCTTGTTTTCATTTTCTCTACAGGGTTTTGCAGCTTGAGACTTGAAAGTTCTGGAGCTTGGATCAACAACGAGGAAAAGTTTTTACAGACCTCGGGTAAGTGATCTATTTGTTAACTTGCATCTCTATTGATCTAGTAAATTAGATTATGTTATGTACTTTATTTTTTCTAGATACACTTGGACTAGGGAGATCTTGCTTGAGTCCTCTTAGGTAGATTTATCCGCTAACAATATTTGCGACCATACTGGGGGAAAACATAGATTTGATTTCATTTGTATTTGATTTTATGTATTTTTATCAATACATTTTATAGCCTCTTGTGATACTTCTACCTTTGGATTTTGTCATTAAAAAATTTCTTGGATTCCCTTGATTATTTTTGGGATCGA
This sequence comes from Pseudotsuga menziesii, assembly GCA_001517045.1. Lineage (NCBI taxonomy): Eukaryota > Viridiplantae > Streptophyta > Pinopsida > Pinales > Pinaceae > Pseudotsuga > Pseudotsuga menziesii. Next base: position 123,376 of record LPNX010902822.1, on the reverse strand, counting down.
TATTGGACCTATTTCCCTTCCACCTTAGGAGATCTATCTTTTTTGCTGCTTGTTATTCGTCTGACACACCTGGGTTGTGCATACAAAGCACCACTATTTTGTTGGTACTATTTTCCTTAAGAGAAAGTGCGCCATTGCTACTCTTTGCATGTGTACAGGGTGCACCAACCCATCTCTGGCACTCAGGTGCAATGTCCTTAGGTGCACCAACCCCTTTAAGCTTAGGGATTAGTTGATATTTCCTTTTTTTTGGATTTTGGTTTGATTGATAGTGATTTGTAGGCTATATGTTATGGTCACACAACCCCTAGGCCCAACATTGTCTATGTTTGGTTTTGATTTTGTTGACCATGGATGTTTTATTAGTCAAGTGAGTAACTTAGTTGTGGAGGGAAATTTCAATCCCCCACCTGTTGGTTCAATATTTCCATCCCTGATCACATTACCAGATCTGTTTAGATCGTTAGATCTGATCTCCAAATATTTCCTCCACTCAATCATTGAGTTTTGGTTGCATTTGTTAGATTTTGAGAAATTCTTGAATTTATTTGAGTTGTTTGGGTGCATATAATTTTTCTTTGGGTATTTTTGATTGATTAGAGTGTTGTAGACATTCTCTTATTTTTTGTTTGTAGATTTGAAAAGAGTTTAGTTATCAAATTTCATTTTGATACATGCATTTGAAAATTGAAGTGCTTCATTATTTTGTTTTATACATTGCTAATATTTGTCGCATCTTTGATTTCGTTGCACTTTTTGGCTTATTATTGCAGAAAGTTAGAGTTACTGCACTCTAGGAAGGAATTTTTCTTTTCATTACTGCTTAAATTCATTTTTGGTTTGAAAAAGAAAAAATATCTCCTTACCTTAGGTAGTTTTCTCAAGAGAAGACAAGCTAAATAACAATAAGGATCAAGCCTTGCCAACTCATACCAAAGGAAAGAACAAAAGGAAGAGTCATGAACATCCTCAGAAGAATCAAGGGTTTAAGAAGTCCAATAAAGACTTCTCAAATTATGAATGCTTCACTTGTCACAAGTTGGGACACATTTCTATCAAGTATCCCATAAAAGTAGAAAGAGTAAAAAATGTGAAAAGATTTTAGGCCCATGCTGCTGAAGATAGTGATCAAAGGAAGAAAAGAAGGATGAAGACTCCAGTGAAGAATATGTATTGATATCTACTCTAACAGAATCAGTCTCACCTAGGAAATGACACCTAGCTAATGGATAGTGTTTCCTCCAAGCACATGACAGGTTACAAGGACTCACTATCATGTCTAGTACAAAAGGAATCTCCACACAAAGTAATGCTTGGAGATGATTCCCAATACCCCATCAAAGGAATAGAAGAAGCATCCTATAAGTTGGACTCTGGAAATTCCATGAAGATGAAAGATGTCATGTATGTCCCAAGACTAAAGAAAATTCTTCTTTCTATTTCATCCTTAGACAAGAAAGGCTTCAGAGTTGCATTCGTGGATGGAAAATTTCTCATGTGGACAAAAGGAAAAACCATAGATGATGTAGTAGAAATTGGAGTTGAAGAAGGAGGACTCTACAAATTAAAGAGACATGTAGACTCAACATTAATAACTAGTACCATAATCCCATGTGAGATATGGCATATAAGGCTTGCTCACATTCACTACAAAGCTCTACCAATTGTAAGCAAGGTTGTGACCAATTTACCAGAAATTTAGATAGATCATGAAGGAGTGCGAAAAGGATGTGCACAAGGAATAAATACTAAGAATCCTTATCCAAACAGTGACAGTAAAGAAAAAGGAATATTATATATTATCCACTCATACATATGCAGGCCTATGCAAACCACTTCATTAAGCGGGTATGTTTAATATGCTTCTTTTATTGATGACTATTCCCACAAGACTTGGATATACTTATTGAAAAAGAAGGATGGATTGTTTTAAAGGTTTAAGGAATTTAAGGCCTTAGTAGAAAACCTCTCTTAAAAGAAAATAAAGATATTGAGGTCAGATAATGGAGTAGAGTTCACATCAAATGAATTCAATGAGTGCCGCAAGGAAGATGAGATTAAGAGGGAGCTCACAGTTTCCTATAATCCACAAAAAATGGTGTGGCAGACAGAAAGAATAGATCTATCATGGAAGTTGTGAAAGCTATGATGCATGATCAAGATATACCGATGTAACTATGGGAAGAAGAAAATAGAGCAACAGTATATGTAGAGAATAGAATCTCCCACAGTTCCCTTGGGAACAAAACTCTAGAAGAAATGTTTTCCGGAGAAAAGCATGATGTCAAAACCCCAAATTTTCACAAAAATTTAAAATTTTGAGATAACATAAAATGCTGAATATGTGGTTTACTAATAGCTAATGGTTAGCGGAAAATAAAATAGCCCAACGATTAGTATTACACATTTTCAAATTATGTTAACTAAAGAAGCGTCTTTTTCGTAACGTAAATAAGATTTACTTGCATACTATTTTCTTTCAGTGTACTAATGAGTCTACTTTATGGCAAGTAGGTGGAATCTAACTTTGAATCCTGGGCTTACTTAACATTTATGCTAATGCAGACAGATTGCTGGTTCTTACAGGTTCATAGGTACGATCAAACAAGTAGACGTTTTAAAATCATAAAGTATCAAGAAGTGTTTCTGATTGCAAAATAATATTCTAGTAAAATAAGATGATAATTTTCAAGCAACTTCAATCAGGTAAAGTAGTTTATCTTTTCTAGTTTTTCTTGTGAGCAGAGTTCAGATAAACAGGTTCCTTCCTTTATCAAGCATAGCGACACCAAAGATACTTACTATGAACTCTAAGCTTGTATTCTTTGTCATATATTCATTTCTATTTTAACATGCTTAACTTGCAAATGTTATACTTATTCTTATTTATTTTTATTCATGGAAGAGCTTCTATCAATACTGATAGTAAAGATTCCCAATCGACTATATGATTCGATTTTTTTTTTAACCTACTAGTTATGGAAAATATCAACCTGTTACTTTTATGTACACTCTAGTTACTCACTAACAGGCTATCAATTTCCTTACTTGCATTAATGTCGTACTGTATGTACTATTGTAACCACATGCATTATCGTATTATTTACTAAAGTACCAAATGGATCATTATTTACCTTCTGTAGGGAAAACTTACTGCTTATTGTAGGCTTGATTAATGTAAAAATAACTGCATTGTTTCACATGGAATACTATTTTCCCTTACTTCCTAAATCTAAGTCAATCAGTATCATTCCAATGATTATAGACTTGAGTAAGGTTATTCCATTGTAATTTTATTATTACCATAATGCCTCTCTTACATTAAGTTAATGTCTATAGTAACTATTATGATCAAAATTCTATCCTATGCTAAGTACAGGTTATCTTGATCAATCCTAGACTATCTTGTCCAACATAAACAAATATGGTAAACTTCTAGTATTGATAGGTCGAGAAGCAACTAGTGTCTATGAAAGTTTAAATCAACATCAAACTTGGTAAAAGTCATGTTTATACTCTATTATTATGCTATTCAACTCCATACGTTATATCCACCCAAGCTGTTTGTTTATGAGTGATAAGTTTGGTTTACAATACATGCATATTTAACAATGTTTTGCAAGTAAATAAATCTACTTATAGATAGAAGGGTTCTAAGCATAAATGACTTCGGGATATCCAAAAGATCAAGTGGTTACCACCTTTCACTAGGTCAATGTTATCATATTATTGTTTTACCCAAATTCCCAAAATTGAGCTATCAAACATTATGATATAAATGATATATGATTAAATATGGGATTATATATGTATACATCATAGTTCATGCAATGTTTGATAAAAATAATTGTTTTAATAATTGGATAAATGATCCGTAGGTGGACTTTGGAATCGACCCATGCATGGTTTGAATTATTTGAGGGCATGTGGTCACCTCCTGTCTGTGTATTGGAGATATAAAACTCTTGCAACCCTAGTCACTTTTTCATTCTTCCTCCGAAGTTCACGGTGGCCTTCGGGCTGCTCTGCAAGGTTTCATGGCGGCCATGAGTGTTCTTCCTGTTCTAGCTTGCCCCAAAACTTGGGTTTAATGTTGTCGTAGTCTCTGATATTCGACCTTGTTGCCAACCTTCTTAGTTGTGGGTTTTACTATGCGAGAGTTTGTTGGTTTTGTTTGCACTTGTCTTGCAGCCTATCCTTAGCTCCATCCTACCTTTCGTGGCCTGTCACTGCGGTGAGAAGCTAAGCTTCAATGCTGTTGGTTGTGCTCCATCGATATCATAGGGTTTGGGATTTTTGTATGAGCAATCTACAGTTGGTGACAGTCTCTTCTCTAGACTGTTCGTTACTCTTTATTAAAGGTAAATACTTGGTTTTAATTCTGAAGTAAACAACTCACAGTAAGGTTATTTTTACAGTTAGGTTTTTAATAGTGAAAGAGTTTTGAATTTAATGCACAGTATTGTGCTCTCTTTGAGGGAACTTGAGACTACTCTTGAAACCCGTGATGAAGATGATGTTGGCTGTCTTCAAAGGATCGTGGCTCCAATCTGTTAAGCCCTGGGTTCAACGAATGGGTTCTCACCCTGCTTGTAATAGGGTTGTCGACGGTGAAACCTCGAGCTTGGAAGCTTGTTCAGTTTCACCATTATATATGTGGGTTTTTTTTTAATGTTGTTGGTTGTAATCTATTTACAAACCCTCACTGTGTCGTTGGGTAGCCTTGGCCTTAAGCTGGGTGTTGTAATTGGTTTAAATTTCCAGCCTTACGGCCTGTCAATGTAATACATTGTTTAAAAAAAAAAAAATTTCTTCGAGCTCAGACTCGTTTTGCAGTATTACTGTATTGTGACTTTGGATATGTTAGGGTTTTTTCCAACCGACTGTTAATAAGGAAAATTACTGTCTATTTTATTTTGTGTATAGACCGTTGTTATTATTTAAGACTGTAACTCGGTCATAGTGTAATTTATAATATTTACTTATTTGCTTGGAAAACACAAGCTAGGGTTTTCCTGAGTGAAACCCTTGTCTAAATAAAATTTTCAATTGATTAATGATAGGATTCTGCTATTTGTTAATTCAGTTAGTTATTATTATTACAGGTGTGTTGTGATAATTTAACTTGTAACAATACATTTGTCTTTTTCATTTGTCCTTAAAAGGGAATGTAAACAGTCTATTTTAGTTTTAATGGATTATTGATATAATAATCCAAATAAATGGATTGTAGCTTAAATTTTTTTATTTGTAAAGATTAAATAAATTTGAGTTAGGGTTTCACCCTACAGTTTACCTTTACAGGTATAAGCCTGTCTAATAATCATAAAACAATTTTTACATAGATAAATATTTATTTTTGTATTAGTTATTAATCACTTTCTCATTGTTTTTTCAGTTACTGAACTGAGAGGTAGAATTTACTCAAAGTTCTTTGAAAAGATAAGCATAGACTCTGTAACTTAGTTTACTCTTTATAATTTAAGTACTTTTAATACAACCCTATTTAGTTTTTAGTAATTACTAGTCTTAGATTAGTTGATATTATTAGAAAATAGACTATATGATTAGTAGTTTATTTCTTTACTGATCTGAATGTAAACAATGTAACTTGTCTGTGATTTTTCTGCTGCATTGCAATTAGTTACTAAGTAAACACAGAGAATTATAAACCTATCATAACACAGTTTAACATCCATAATATTTTAACTTGAATAAAAATTAATCTACTGTCTGTAATTGCAACATCTTATCTACTAAATATTTTCTTAACATATTAATCCTTCTACCTGTACTAGATTACTACTATTTCTTTTCTAATATATTTACATAAGTAAGCTTGTTAAAACAATAAACATAGATAACCAGATCATTATTATTTTTAATAATAACCTACATACTGAAATAAATTACTCTGCTACTACGAAATGCAGAACCATATCTATTCTATTCAGTCTCTTAACATATTCTTTCATCTACTGTAAATACTCTATCTGTGTTGGAGTATGGCCTTGTCCTTCTAACTGTGGAAAAACACAGACTAGAATTATTTTCCATTCTAACAATTTACAAACTGAATATTTAACATTCATTTAACAATCAGATTCAGATTTATCTATCTAACATAGTAAAAAAATAATGTAGAACCTGATTAGGATAGACAACAACATCGTTAGGAGGCCGTTCCTCCCTACCAAACTCTTGGAGAGCGCTTGAACAACGCTTCCTCAAGACCCTCGAGCATGTTCCTGGTCTTCTTGGCTGAGAACTGGTGGAGCATGCAAACAATAGACTGATCCAATAACTAAGTAAAACACCTTGCACTCAGCAGTAAAGTCTTTCAGCTTAAAAGCTGCACTAGATCACTCAGCAATTATCCCCTCAAACTCTTTCCACAATCTTTTCTAGTTTTTCTTGTGAGAAGAGTTCAGATAAACAGGTTCCTTCCTTTATCAAGCATAGCGACACCAAATATACTTACTATGAACTCTAATCTTGTAATCTTTGTCATATATTCATTTCTATTTTAGCATGGTTAACTTGCAAATGTTATACTAATTCTTATTTATTTTTATTCATGGAAGAGCTTCTATCAATACTGATAATAAAGATTCTCAATCGAATATACGATTCGATTTTTTTTAACCTACTAGTTATGGAAAATATCAACCTGTTACTTGTATGTACACTCCAGTTGCTCACTAACAGGTTATCAGTTTCCTTACTTGCATTAACGTCGTATTGTATGTACTATTGTAACTACATGTATTATCGTATTATTTACTAAAGTACCAAACTGATCGTTATTTACCTTTTGTAGGGAAAACTTACTACTTGTAAATCTCCTTGATATTATAGGCTTGATTAATGTAAAAATAACTGCATCGTTTCACATGGAATACTCTTTTCCCTTACTTCCTAAATCTAAGTCAATCAGTATCGTTCCAATGATTATAGACTTGAGTAAGGTTATTCCATTGTAATTTTATTATTACCATAATGCCTCTCTTACATTAAGTTAATGTCTATAGTAACTATTATGATCAAAATTCTACCCTATGCTAAGTACAGGTTATCTTGATCAATCCTAGACTATCTTGTCCAACATAAACAAATATGGTAAACTTCTAGTATTGACAAGCCGAGAAGCAACTAGTGTCTATGAAAGTTTAAATCAACATCAAACTTGGTAAAAGTCATGTTTATACTCTATTATTATGCTATTCAACTCCATACGTTATATCCACCCAAGCTGTTTGTTTATGAGTGATAAGTTTGTTTTACAATACATGCATATTTAACAATGTTTTGCAAGTTAATAAATCTACTTATAGATAGAAGGGCTCTAAGCATAAATGACTTCGGGATATCCAAAAGATCAAGTGGTTACCACCTTTCACTAGGTCAATGTTATCATATTATTGTTTTACGCAAACGCCCAAAATTGAGCTATCAAACATTATGATATAAATGATATATGATTAATGATGGGATTATATATGCATACATCATAGTTCATGAAATGTTTGATAAAAATCATTTTTTTAATAATTGGATAAATGATCCACAGGTGGACTTCGGAATCGACCCATGCATGGTTTGAATTATTTGAGGGCACGTGGTCACCTTCTATCTGCGTATTGGAGATATAAAACTCTTGCAACCCTAGTCGCTTTGTCATTCTTCCTCTGAAGTTCACACTGGCCTTTGGGTTTCTCTGCAAGGTTTCATGGCGGCCGTAAGTGTTCTTCCTATTCTAGATTGCCCCAAAACTTGGGTTTAACATTGCTGCAGTCTCCGGTATTCGGTCTTGTTTCCAACCTTCTTAATTGTGGGTTTTACTATGCGAGAGTTTGTTGGTTTTGTTTGCAGTTGGCTTGCGGCCTATCCTTAGCTCCATCCTGCCTTTGGTGGCCTGTCACTATGGTGAGAAGCTAAGCTTCAATGCTATTGGTTGTGCTCCATCGACATCGTAGGGTTTGGGATTTTTGTATGAGCAATCTGCAGTTGGTGACAGTCTCTTTGCTAGACTGTTCGTTACTATTTATGAAAGGTAAATACTTGGTTTTCATTCTGAAGTGAACAACTCACAGTAAGGTTATTTTTACATTTAGGTTTTTAATAGTGAAAGAGTTTTGAATTTAACGCACAGTATTGTGCTCTCTTTGCAAGAACTTGAGACTACTCTTGCAACCCGTGATGAAGATGATGTTGGCTGTCTTCGAAGGCTCGTGGCTCTAATCCGGTAAGCCCTGGGTTCAACGAATGGGTTCTCACCCTGCTTGTAACAGGGTTGTTGATGGTGAAACCCCGAGCTTGGAATCTTGTTCAGTTTCGCCATTAGATATGTGGGTTTTTTTTTAATGTTGTTGGTTGTAATCTATTTACAAACCCTCACTATGTTGTTGGGTAGTCTCGGCCTTGAGCTGGGTGTTTTAATTGGTTTAAATTTCCATCCTTATGGCCTGCCGATGCAATACATTGGTTTTTTTTTATAAATATTTTCTTTGAGCTCAGACTTGTTTTGCAGTATAACTGTATTGTGACTTTGGGTATGTTAGGGTTTTCCCTAACTGACTGTTAATAAGGAAAATTACTGTCTATTTTATTTTGTGTATAGACTGTTGTTATTATTTAAGACTGTAACTCAGTCATAGTGTAATTTATAATATTTACTTATTTGCTTGGAAAACACAAGCTAGGGTTTTCCTAAATGAAACCCTTGTCTAAATAAAATTTTCAATTGATTAATGATAGGATTCTGCTATTTGTTAATTTGGTTAGTTAGTATTATTGCAGGTGTGTTGTGATAATTTAGCTTGTAACAATACATTTGTCTTTTCATTTGTCCTTAAAAGGGATTGTGAATAGTCTATAGTAGTTTTAACGGCTTATTGATATAATAATCCAAATAAATGGATTGTAGCTTAAATGTTTTTATTTGTAAAGATTAAATAGATTTGAATTAGGGTTTGAACCCTGCAGTTTACCTTTACAGGTATAAGCCTGTCTGATAATTATAAAACAGTTTTTACATAGATAAATATTTTAATTTTTGTATTAGTTATTAATCACTTTCTCATTATTTTTTTAGTTACTGAACTGACAGGTAGAATTTACTCAAAGTTCTTTGAAACGATAAGCATAGACTCTGTAACTTAGTTTGCTCTTTATAATTTAAGTACTTTTAATATAGCCTTATTTAGTTTTTAGTAATTACTAGTCTTAGATTAGTTGATATTATTAGAAAATAGACTATATGATTAGTAGTTTATTTTGTTTACTGATATGAATGTAAACAATGTAACTTGACTGTGATTTTTCTGCTGCATTGCAATTAGTTACTAAGTAAACATAAAGAATTATAAACCTATCATAACATAGTTTAACCTCCATAATATTTTAACTTGAATAAAAATTAATCTACTGTCTATAATTACAACATCTTATCTACTAAATATTTTCTTAACATATTAATCCTTCTACTTGTACTAGATTACTACTATTTATTTTCTAATATATTTACATAGATAAGCTTGTTAAAATAATAAACATAGATAACTATATCATTATTCTTTTTAATAATAACCTACATACTGAAATAAATTACTCTGCTACTACGAAATGCTGAACCATATCTATTCTATTCAGTCTCTTCACATATTCTTTCATCTACTGTAAATACTCTATTTGTGCTGGAGTATGGCCTGTTCCTTCCAGGTGTGGAAAAAAATAGACTAGAATTATTTTCCATTCTAACAATTTACAAACTAAATATTCAACATTCATTTAACAGTCAGATTCAGATTTATCTATCTAACACAGTAAAAAAAATAATGTAGAACCTGATTAGGATAGACAACAACATCGTTAGGAGGTCGTTCCTCCCTACCAAACTCCTGGAGAGCGCTCAAATAAGGCTTCCTCAGGACCCCCGAGCCTGTTCCTGGTCTTCTTGGCTGAGAACTGGTGGAGCATGCAAATAGTAGACTGATCCAATAACTCATTAAAACACCCTGCACTCAGCAGTAAGATCTTTCAGCTTAAAAGCTGCACTATATCACTCAGCAGTTATCCCCTCAAACTCTTTCCACAATTCCCTTCCATTGAATTTCTCTGAAGTACATTCACCTGAATGATCACTTCTCTAGAATAAGGAGCCCCAACTCTCTTCAATGGGAATTTTTATAAAGGTTTCCTAGGTCTTTTGGGTCAGTTTTCATTAATTGAGCCACCTACTCTGATTCCACTTTCTTGGGGAATCATGACCCCAAATGTAGGGAGGTTTCCACCTGCAACAGTTGGAAGTGGTTTGAGGATGTTGCCACATGTCTGTTTGCTCTCCACCTAGTCTCCTCAACCAATTTGACCAGTAAACACTCTTTTAACGGCTCTCCTAAGTTGTTGTATCCTCCTTTATTTATTTATAATAAAAATATTCAGAATTACATTAAATATGATTGACTTTGCTGAGTCATCAATTACAACTTAGCATAAAATTTAACATATTGTCCTCAAATAAAATCAAATAATATAATATTGTTTTTTGCGAAAATTGGGGCATGTGACTCTTGAAGTAAGTCACATAAAGATATTTGGTTGTCCTGTATATATACACATTCTCAAGGAGAAAAGGTCAAAGTTAGATCCTTCAGGAAAGAAGGGATTGTTCATAGGATATAGTGAGCAATCAAAAGCTTATCGAATATATATCCCAAGATACTGTCAAATTGAACTTAGCAGAGATGTCACATTTGATGAAGATACAACCTTTAGGAAGTCAAAGAAAGATAAGGAAGATGAAGAGGAGCATGAAACTCCCAAAGATGGAGAAAGTCCTAAACTAGTTAGGAACGAAGAAGAAGATTAGATTCCTAAGGGTCATAATATGATAGAACCTCAGTTACCTGAATAATTACCCAGTGAAATTATTTCTTGAAAGAGAAAAACTTCTCGGGCTCGTGAAGTAATCGAAGAAGAAAAAAGACATGGTTCCCTAGAAGGAACCATCTGAGAAAGAAAGAATCCAAAGTCATACTCTAATTATGTGTCTTTGATGTGTGATCTAGTTGATAAAAAACCAACATGTTTTGAATAAGCAATACAAAAAAAGGAGTGGGTTGATGCAATGGTTGAGGAGTACCAGTGCATTATAAATAATGATGCATGGGAAATAGTACCAAGACCAAAATACAAGTCAATGGTATCCTTGAAATGGATCTTCAAAACTAAACACTCAGCAGATGGTAGTATAGAAAAGTACAATGTAATATTTGTAGCTCAAGGATTCTCTCAAAAAGAGGGAATAAACTATGGGGAGAACTTTACACTAGTGGCTAGGTACAGCTCAATCAGAATCATCCTTTCATTGGCATCTAACATGAAGTGGAAGCTACATCAAATGGATGTGAATATAGCATTTCTAAATAACTTGATTGAATAAGAGGTATATATCGAATAATCACAAGGGTTCAAGGTTAGTGATCAGGAAAATCATGTAGGTAGACTAAAGAAGAAATTGTATGGGTTAAAGCAAGCACCCAGAGCATGGTATGGAAGAATCGATGGATTTATAATGAGCTTAGTCTTTACCAAAAGTGAAGCAGATTCCAACCTCTATTATAAAGTTGAGGATGATGGGATTATGATATTATTACTATATGTAGATGATCTGTTCTTGACATGAGAAGATAACCCCATCATCGAATGTAAGAAGAAGCTTGTTGCAGATTTCGAGATGAAATACCTCGGAATGATGCATTACTTTCTAGCTCTTGAAGTATGGTAGTATCTAGACAAGATTTTTTTAAACCAAGGAAAATATGCAGTAGAAATCCTAAAAAGATTTGGAATGATAGATTGCAAGGCTATGGCTACTCCGATGACAACAAGTTTGAATTTATTAAATGATGATGCTTCAGAAGAATTTGATGCTACTTTATACAGACATATTATTGGTTCTCTGATGTACTTAACCAATACAAGACCAAATATATGTTTTTCTTTAAACACTCTAACTCAGTACATGGTGAATCGTAAACACATTCATATTATTGGAGCAAAACATGTAATGAGTATCTAAAGGGAACTTTAGATTATGGCTCAAATATGCATCTAGCGGTGAGATCAGATTACATGGATATATAGATTTAGATTGGGAAGGAAGTGCCAAAGATAGAAAAAAAACCTTAGGATGTTGCTTTATTCTGGGATCAAGCATGATCTCTTGGTTCAGTAGAAAGCAGACCAATATTGCACTTAGCATGATAGAATTTGAATACAGTGCAACATGTTTAACTTGTAGCAAAGCAGCATGGCTTCGAAATATGTTGGCATGATTATTTGATGCAGAGATAGATGTTACTGATATCCATCGTGATAATCAGAATTGTATCAAGATGAAAGAAAACCCGGTGTTTCATGATAATACAAATCATATCGAATTAATATATCATTTCATCTGGGATATGGTTAAGAAAGTACCTATAAAGCTCAAGTATGTTCCTACAGAGGAACAAGCGGAAAATGAGTTAACTAAGCCTCTGGTTCATGTAAAGTTTAAATACAAGCTTGGTGTAGTCCGAAAGGACCTCTATCAAAAGAGGGAGTGATGGTAGAAGGAAGAAGGATACAGTGGTGGTAGCTCAGTCTAGAGTACGGTAAGTATGGCTAGGCTTGTTGGCCCGAAAGGGTTAGTAATTCAGACGAGGCCTGTTGATCCTAGGGGGATTAGTATGTTTGGCTAGATTAGTTTAACCCAAGTGGGTGAGCAATCCATGACAAGGCTTGTTGGTCCACAGGTAGTTACATATTTATAACTAGGCTTGTTGGATCGTAAGGATTAGTAAGTTAGAAAAAATTCCCAGATGGATCTACCAGAGAACTCACCATGATGGTTCTCTGAGATAGTTAGAGGGAAAGATGTATCTTCAGTATTGTTATATTGATGATTGTTGAGAAGTTTGTTTCCGTATTTTTATATTGATGATTACTGAGATGGTTGATTGAGTATTGTTATACTGATGATTGCTGAGATGTTTGCTTCAATATTTTTATATTGATGATCGTTGAGATGATATTTTCAGTATTGTTATTGTAATGCCCCCATTTTACATAATTGCATAACAGGACAATTCCATCAATCCTAGTAGTTTCCTAGGTTGGATGGATATATTTGGAATTTTAATAAGGGAGATAATAGATGGTGTTAAGACATAAAAATGGAATAAATATTTAATAATGGAGCTAATTAAATAAATACAAGAGAAAATTGAAGTGGCATTGGAGCATGGAGACACATGGAGATTATGGGGCCCACATAAGCTAGAATTTATGTGCCACATGGCATCCTCCTATTGTAATTTCAAATCCATGGGGATCCTAAATGTTATTGGATGAGTTATAAGGATAATAAACTTGTCCATATGCATCATAAGTATAATTTGGAAGGAAATGTAACTTACATGGTAGAGGAAGAGTCATTTTAGACCTAGTGAGACATTTGGACTAGATTCCCTAGCTCTATGACAACAATGATGAAGATGTTATGACACCTATGACACAAATCAGATATCAAGTATAACATCTGACATATATTACATGTCAGGTATAAATAGAGCATCCAAGAGGGCTCTCGTGTGAGTTTGGGAAGGTCAATGGGTTCCTACTCAAATTCGGGGAAGATGGAAGGCTAGGAAAGGGAGGACACATGGAAAATATTGAGCACACACCCAAATTTGAATTGGATTGATTTTGTGGATGGATTGGTAACATTACAAGGATAATTATGTTTATAAATTATAGGAATCAAACAAGAGAAGATATTTTTATCATTTGAGAAATTTGCATTTGTGAATTGAGAGAGCTAGTGGATGACTAGTTTCTTCATGCCTTAGCCAATTTCGAGGGTGAAAGATTCCCATACAAGTTGGTGTTTGGATAGGCCACTCAGGTATTTCATGGAGATTTAATGGTTTTTTATTTTCAGGTGTAATCTACAGGGAATCTCATGGTCCCTTCTAGTGCGACACTTTCTCTCAACCATTTCCAGTTTTTATTGCATATTCTTGGTCATGGAGGGATTGCGCTTTGGGTGAGCTATTGATATCTTTGGGAAGATTCTAATGCCCAATTATTTGATGTTATGATTTAAAATTATTTTTATTCAATTTCAGAGTACTCTCAGGTAGAAATCCCAAAACATTTCATGTAAAAATGTTAAACAATGAAGAAATAGTGGCATTTCCCCACTATCTTGTTGTGAACCATTGTAATGCCGATGATTTCGAATTGGGAGAGTGTTTCATTGTAAATTTATGATTGTAATAAGATAAATATTATATTTTATTCATTATCATAAAGTATAAGGTATAAATATCAAAGGGTTGTATGTAAAAGTGACTATTGATGAGAAAACAATGACCGTTTCCCCACTATATTGATGTATGCCATGATAATGCTGATTATTTCGAATGGAAGAATGTATATCTGACATATTTATGATTAATGGGATTTAATTTATGAGTATTAAAATTTTAATTCTCATCACTTAATCATTTGAGGTCATTTTACTTAGTTTAATTGCATTTGGAGAAGATTTGGTGCCATTTCCCCCAAGGGTCGAATTAGTGATTTTGTAGCTGTTTGGGAGAGGGTCATAAAAGATTGTAAAAAATGAATAATGATGCATATGAGACCTTAAAAATTTCTCTCAAACATAATATTCCTCTGTTAATAAATTCAGGTGGGTTTGGGAGCATTTGATAAGCCATTTCCAACATTTACCTAGGGGGAATTGGAGCCCCAATTTGCTAGTAAAGATTCCTACTTTGGTCAGAATATTAAACAAGTTTGAAGAATAAATTTGAGGGTAATATATCATCCCTGAACATCATATTCAAGTATTAATATCATTCATACACCTTCTCAGAATATTTTGGAGCATTTGGGTCAATTTGGAGACTTAGACATCAAAACTAGTCAAAGGTCGAAATTGGGAAAAAAGTAAAAAATTGGTCATTGTAATAAAATTTTGAAAAATGGGAATTACAGTGGTATCAGAGCATGTTATTGGAAAATATTAATTAATAACATACATTGAAGAAAAATTTGTAGACATGTCTTGTCTTCACAATAGAACCACAATTCCCAGTTTCCTTCCTCCTCGACCAACAATTACATAAATTACAACCATAGATATTGGAGCATGTCTCCAGGAGTTTCGAAATTTGAGAGGGGATGTTCATGAGTGGTATTATTTCCAAGAATATATTTTCAATTATGTATTTAGGCACAATAAACAAAATATGAACTCATTAAATAAAAATCAGCCTACTTGTGAAAAGAATAAAGATTTATCCTGCACTATAAACGAGGAAGTTATAAACACTTTTACGGACATCACATGGTATATGTGGAAGAAATGTTTTTCTAAAGGAGATGAAAATACCTTATATACATCATTAAATAAAGAAACAAAGAATCATGAAGTGGAGCATCAATTATCTCAAGGTGATTGCAGAGAAGAACATAAAGAGGAATGTGAAGACAAGCTCACGCTCCTTGCTGATGGGGGTTGTGAAAATAAAAAAGAATCTACTGATGGGTGCTCACAAATCTATGTTGGTGAAAATATATCAGATTTTAAAATTTTTCTACAAGCCAAATTTCTCATGAGAATAAAGATGAATACCTTGTAGCAGCTAATGAATAACCAAGGTCAGCTTCCCCATCACCACTTGAGCTTCAAGAAATTGATCAAATCAAGAAGAAAGAAGAAGAGGAGGTTTTATGCCATGAACCATAATTCATTTAAGGGAGTTTTAAGATGAGTGAAATGGATATCCATGAGTCCCTTAGCATAATCCATGACACTAAAGCATTGGTTTCAAATTCTTGTTGGAAAATTTCTTCATTAGGGGAGCCATCCTTCCTTGAAGACATGGAGAAGATTCAAAGAGAAATGTGCAACATTGAAGTTAATTTCATGTCTTTGATTTTTTATATAAATAATTTGGTTGAGCGTAATGAATTTTTACATGAAGAATACTTGAATAATAATGAGGATATTCATAAGCTCAAAATTCGAAATGAGCAACTTCTTGAGAGGTTGTAATATACTTGTTCTTTCTCCTATGTTTCAGATTGTCATAGGGTATATTGCTTGGAGGATTCTCATGACATGAGGGATCATGAGAAACATGGAAAATTGAAGGTTCTTGATTTGTTTGAATATGATCTTGATGAGAACTAATCACTAGTTGTGGTGGAAGAGGAACTTGAGTTGCCTCTTGAAGATGGGTGCACAATTTTTGAAGAAGTGCATGATTCCACTACCTTGGAACCAAACCATGAGGAAATTTTTTCATTTTTAAGGGAGGTGCACACTCCTACCCCTATGGATCCTTAACATGATGACAATTTTGAACTTTCTGATAATTTGGCTGAGTACACTTCCAAATTTTGCAGCATTCATCCTAATGAAGTATGGGTGAAAAGTTTCTTTTTTATGGTGCCACATGAAGAGTATGGACTTTCTATATGTCTTTTTGATGATGAAATTATTAGAGAACCATATTATTTACAATTTCAGAAGCATCCTTTGGTACAGTATGATGATACACATCTACATGGGTGCACCTATGATGTTCACTTGAGTCACTTGGAGACTCATGATTTTCCTTGCTCCTTTCCTAGTGCATTTGATGTTGGAGGAACTTGATCTCACACTTGGGTGAAGAGATATATGATTGAGGAACATTATTATTGGTAGAAACATCCTATGTTATTTCATGATGATATGCATATTCATAAGTTTATTGATGATACTTCTTTGGGCCACTTGAAGTCTTCATTTTTTCTTTGCTCCTTATTTGGTTCAGATTTTGGTGGAGGTTCTTCATTCACTTCTTGGATGAAAGAACACATGGCTGATTATATTTATGCACTTTATATATTTTTGGAGTAGAATTATGGGACATGGGATACTTACCTATGTCATTGGGGCAGATTTGACATAATACTTGGTGCTTGTGTGTATGGGCCATCTACTTACTTGGATGTACAATCACTTTCATGATTCTTTGATGATGTACCCTCTTGATGTACATTTGTATGATGTTGTTATGTACTTTAATGATATATATTTTGTACTCATGATGTTTGGAAGGGTGAAATGCAATCAATGGGATCCTAACATTTCTTGGTTTCATCTCACTTGGAGTAGCAGTTCGATTGTTGGTTTGAGAAAGCAAACAAACCTTTAGTTGTTTGAGTTCATCTTTGCAGAGCAGTGTTCAAGTTTCCTATATGGGAGACCCTTTGAGATATGGATTCAATTTTAAAATGCTTTATTTTAATGGCATTTCATCATATAATTTTCACACCATGCATGTATCAAGATCATATGGGACCCTGGGATCATTTTTTGTCTCAGTGGTATCAATTTCGGGGGAAACAAGTAGCATTGGAGATTGATTCACCAATTGAGAAGATGATTGTAATAATAGCAGTGAAAAAATAAGCATGGTGGTCCCTCTCTAAAATTTTCTTGGAATATTAAGAAACTCA
Organism: Pseudotsuga menziesii; assembly: GCA_001517045.1. Taxonomy (NCBI): domain Eukaryota; kingdom Viridiplantae; phylum Streptophyta; class Pinopsida; order Pinales; family Pinaceae; genus Pseudotsuga; species Pseudotsuga menziesii. The sequence goes on along the minus strand of LPNX010902822.1, from coordinate 105,808 downwards.
AAGTTTGGTAACTCAGCACCAACTTCAAAGAATTATACAGAAGCAAAAAAGGGTGAAAGTTCAGAAACAGTTTCCAAAATATGGAGGTAAATATTATTTGCACAAATTTGGTTTTTATGGATTTGACTAATCATTTTGGTGTTAGTGGTGATGTTACATGATATATCAATATCAATAATCCACATCTCTTTACATTTTGGCACACAAAATTGCAGTACATGAGTGACACTACTCAAGTTGTAGCAAAAGAAAATCAATGAGAAAAACCATAAGAGAGCACTTGGTGAAAGGGAAGGAGTACCAAATGAGGATGCTACTTGGGAATATGAAGATTTTGCAGAATAATAATATGAAATTTATTGAGGACAAGAAATATTGGTTGGGGAGGACTATAATGTCCCCATTTTAAATAATTGCATAGCAAGACAATTCCATCAATCCTACTAGTTTCCTAGGTTGGATGGATACATTTGGAATTTTAATAAGGGAGATAATAGATAATGTTAATAAATTAGAATGGAATAAATATTTAATAATGGATGTAATTAAATAAATACAAGAGAAAATTGAAGTGGCATTGGAGCATGGAGACACATGGAGATTATGGGGCTCACACAAGCTAGAATTTCCGTGCCACATGGCATCCTCCTCTTGCGATTTCAAATCCATGGGAAGCCTAAATTTTCTTGTATGAGTTATAAGGATAATACACTTGTCCATATTCATAATAGGTCTATTTTGGAAGGAAATGTAACTTACATGGGAGAGGAAGAGTCATTTTGGAGCTAGTGAGACACTTGGACTAGATTCCCTAGCTCTACGACAACAATGATGAAGATGCTATGACACTTATGACACAAATCAGATATGAAGGATGAAATATGAAATATATGAAATTTTAGGTCAAAATAGAGAATCAAATAGGGTGCTCATGTGAGTTGGGGAAGCTCAATGGGTTCCTACTCAAACTGGGGGAAGATGGAAGGCTAGGAAAGGGAGGACACATGGAAAATCTTGAGCACACACCCAAATTCGAATTGGCTAGATTTTGTGGATGAATTGGTAACCTTAAAAGGATAAGGATGTTTATAAAATAAAGGAATCAACCAATAGAAGAGATTTTGATCATTTTATAAATTTGCATTTGTGTATTGAGAGAGCTAGTGGATAACTAGTTTCTTGCCTTAGCCAATTTCGAGAGTGAAAGATTCCCATCCAAGTTAGTGTTTGGAGAGGCCACTCAGGTATTTCATGGATATTTATTGGATATTTATTTTTAGGTTTAATATATAGATAATCTCATTATTCCTTCTAGTGCAACACTTTCTCTCAACCATTTCCAGTTTTTATTGCATATTCTTGCTCATGGACGGATTGCGCTTTGGATGAGCTATTGATATATTTGGGGAAGCTTATAATTCACCATTATTTTATTTTATGATGTAAATTCTATTTATTTCAATTTTTGAACACTCTCAGGTCGAAATACCAAAATGTTTCATGTAAAAATGTTAAACAATGAAGAAATAGTTCCGTTTCCCCACTATCTTGTTGTGAACCATTATAATGTTGATGATTTTGAATTGGGAGAGATTTTGATTGTAATAAGCTCAATATTATCTATTCTTCATTCTCAAGAAGTATCAGGTCTAAATATCAAAGGGTTGTATGTAAAAGTGACTACTGATGAGTAAACAATGATCGTTTCCCCACTATATTGATATATGCCACGATAATGCTGATTATTTCAAATGGAAGAATGTATCTCTGATATATTTATGATTAATGGAATTTAATGTATGAGTATTAAAATTTTCATGTTCAAAAATTAAGTATTTGAGGTCATTTTACTCAATTTAATTGCATTTGGAGAAGATTTGGTGCCATTTCCCCAAGGGTCGAATTAGTGATTTTGTAGCTGTTTGGGAGAGGGTCATAAAAGATTGCAAAAAAAAATAATGTTGCATATGAGACCTTAAAAATTTCCATTAAAAATCATCTTCCTCATTTCATAATTTTGAGTGGGTTTGGGAGCATTTGAGAAGCCATTTCCAGCATCTACCTAGGGGGAATTGGAGCCCCAATTTGCTAGTAAAGACTCCTACTTTGGTCAGAATATTAAAAAAGTTTGCATAAGTAATTGGAGGGAAATAAATAATCCCTGAAAATAATATTGAAGTATTAGTATCATTCATACACATTCTGATAATATTTAGGAGGATTTGGGTCAATTTGGAGACCTGGACATCAAAACTAGTCAAAGGTTGAAATTGGGAAAAAAGTGAAAAATTGGTCATTGTAATAAAATTTTGAAAAAGGGACATTACAGTTATATTGATGATTGTTGAGTTTATTTTTGAGATAGTTTCAGTGTTGTTACACTGATAATTATTTATTGTTGAGATATATTCAGTGTTGTTACACTAATGATTGTTTCCTGATGAGATGATTGATGAGATAGATTCAGTTGCAGAGGCTTGGCTTGGATTGTTGGATGGAAGGTTGCAATGTTGAGGCTTAGGTTGTAACATTATTTCTCTATGTATTTCCCTTTATTACAGTAATATAAAATCTTTCCATAAATATTTTTGTATTGATAATGTTTAGAGCTTTCTTCCTTAACTGTTAGCTTAGATCAATTCATATCTAGATATGATTGTACTGTTTACTTGTTTCCATTTTATCTACAGGGTTTTGCAGCTTGAGATTTGAAATTTATGGAGTTTGGATCAACAAAGAGGGAAAGGATTTTCATACCTTGGGTAAGTGATATATCTGTTAACTTGCATCTCTATTTATCTAGGAAAGTATATTGTGTTATGTACTTGATTTGTTCTAGCTCCACTTGGACTAGGGAGATTTTGCTTGAGTCCGCTTGGGTAGATTTATTCGCTAACAAATTTGGCAACCATACTGGGGAAAAACATAGATTTGATTTCATTTTTCTTTGATTTCATGTCTTTTTATCAATCCATTTTCTAGACTCTTGAGACCCTCCTACCTTTGGATTTTGTAATTAAAAATTTTCTTGGATTCCCTTGATTATTTTTGGGATTAGTATTAGACCTCTTTCCCTTCCACCTTAGGAGATCTAGATTTTTTGTTGCTTGTTATTCGCTCGACACTCCTAGGCTATGCATACAGATTGCCACTGCCTTGTTGGCATTTTTTCCTTAATATAAAGTTTGCAATTGGCACTCTTTTCATGTGTACAGGGTGTACCAACCCCTCTCTGGCACTCTAGTGCAGTGTCCTTAGGTGCGCCAACCCCTTTAAGCTTAGGGATTAGCTGGGATTTCCTTCTTTTTTGGATTTTGGTCTGATTGATAGTGATTTGTAGGATGTATATTATGGTCACACAACCCCTAGGCCCAACATTTTCTATGTTTGGTTTTGATTTTGTTGATTATGGATGTTTTACTAGTCAAGTGAGTAACTTAGTTGTGGAGGGAAATTTCAGTCCCCCACCCGCTGGTTCAATATTTCCATCTTTGATCAGATTACCATATATGTCCAAATCTGTTCATATCATTAGATCTGATCTCCAAATCCTTCCTCCACTCAATCATTGAGTTTTCGTTGCATTTGTTAGATTTTGAGCAATTGTTGAGTGTCTTTGAGTTGTTTGGGTGCTCATCATTTTTCTTTGGGTATTTTTGAATGATTAGAGTGTTGTATACATTCTCTAATTTTATGTTTGTAGATCTAAAAAGAGTTTAGTTATCAAATTCCATTTTGATACATGCATTTGAAAATTGAAGTGCTTCGTTATTTTTTTTTATACACTGCTAAGATTTGTCGCATCTTTGATTTCGTTGCGCTTTTTGGCTTATTATTGCTAAAATTTAGAGTAACTGCACTCTAGGAAGGATTTTTTATTTTCATTACTTCTTATATTCACTTTTGGTTTGAAAAAGAAAAAATCTCTCCTTTCCTTAGGTAGTTTTCATCGAAAGAAAAATTTGCATCATCATATAGCTAGGATTTGCATTCTTTTTTCATTTCTTGTCTACACCTCATGCATCCACTTAAACACAAAAGATAACAATAACACTAGATTAAGATTAAAATAATTTAGTAATTATGTGTAAGTTAGAGACGTGTTCTGACATATTTAAGCATGGAAGTTGTCATTATTTTCCTGCACTACATCTCGAGGGCTTGTAGTTATTCCATGTACCAACCGGTATATCGAATGGATTTTCACATACCTTTGGGTATATGGAAAATTACTTCACATAATCGGTAGTATATAGGAAGGATCATGTTGTGCAGTTGTGCAATAGACAACACCACTGTGGAGTTGAGCTCCCCTGTGCCTAGTGTATATCGGGATACCCTATTAGGATTCTTGTGACCAACTGAGTTAACCATTTGGCCATCTTGGCATCGAAATATACCGAGAACAACACTCAAGGAGATTACTATGCACATACCGTCCAGGTGTTTGGGTATTTACAAAAGGGTACGGTCCCAATCCTCCTTGTCTAATTTTACTGTTGGACTCTACGGTTTATAGCGAGTTGTGACGCCTTGACAATCCTGTGAGGATCCTAACTTTTCATCCACTCCGATTCATATAGTTTTCTTGTTGATTTTAGAATTGATTAGTGTTTGATTTTTTTGGTACTTCAGAGATTCTTAGAGATTTTAGATATGGGAGACTCTTTTGGGAATGCCAACCAAGAGACCCCTTTTCAGGGTATGTCTTTTGTTTCTCCCCACTTGTGGAAGTGTTGGTACTCCCTTCATGGCCACATTGAGTCTTCCCAGATTGACTATAGGATTACTAGTATGGTTATTCTCCTATCAAGTTATACCAAATGCATTGTTTATGTCAGACCATGGTCCTTCACCGCATGAGCATCCACCTCATGTTAATCATTCTCCTTCTTCCTCGAATGTTGAATCAACTTCCCTTTATTCCACTTTAGTAGTTGAAAACTCAGATGTTAGTAAATGAGCAGGTAAGAGGAAGACAAAAAGGAAGGCTAAGAAGAAGAACACTAAGTAGAATGTCACAACTCCAACCTCTAATCGTCATGTTGGAAACCTATCATCCACTGATCAGAGTGCTGAGACTGTTGAATTTCCCACAAAATCACCTCGTAATCCTAAGTTCCCTTGTATACTTTGCAAGGGTGACCATCATCTTAATTATTGTTCTGGTCTGTCCCAATTTTTAGAAGTGTAGTATGAGGCTTTCCAACACCCCATGTCATCAGCATCTGGTCATCATACTGATGATACCCTGTCAACCAGTGACTCTGTGGTTAAGAGTTGAAAAGGAAAGGTCAAATATCCTTGCTTGCTATGTAAGGACATGGATATTACATACCTTTATCCTCTCATGGATGAATCTTCAAAGTTATTGGAAGATATTACTGTTCCTCAGCAACGGCTTCCAATGAGGTATCGTAAGTTGTGCCTTGACATCCCGTTGGTTGATAAAGTGGTTGATCAAGTTCCATCCTCGGTAGATCCCACTCTTTATTTAGAGAGTGAAGGACACATAGTTTGTTCCACTCTTTCTTTGGAGAGTGAAGTTAAAGTGGTTGAGTCGATGTCATCTCCATCTGATCCGACTCTTTCGTCAGAGAGTGTTAATATTGAAGTAGTCACTTTGGCGTAGTCTTCATCTTGTCCTTCTCTTCCAGTTGAGAGTGAACTAATACCGACTCAAGTTTTCGTAGTCAATTCAGATTGTTCTACTCTAGAGGAAATTTTGTCTCTTTCAACACAACTCTCTCCAAGTAATGAGGTTATTTCCTTTGACTGGATTAATCTAAGAGAGTCTTGTCTTCATTCGAGTGTTCCTTTTTAGATATATGTGCGAGTTACTACTAAAATCATACTATGCACTATTGTTGATAAAGGTGCTTATGTTAGCATTCTATCCTCAACTTCTTGGAAATCCATAGGTTCTCCTCAGCTTGTGCCAACCAACGATTAACTACTGGATTTTAATCGAATCCTACTGCACCTTTAGGGATCCTTCCTCATTTTCCTACCACTTTAGGAGGGAAAAACATCTGTATAGATTTTATGGGAGTCCAAGGTCCCTTATATTTTAATATGCTCCTTGGACGAGACTATGTTTACGTAATGAAAGTTGTAGTGTCCACACTCTTTCGAGTGATGTATTTTCCCCATGATGGGAAAATTGTGACCATTGATCAACTTTCCTTTGTTAAACCTGATCATCATATGACTCCCATTCATCAAAATTTCTTGAATGTCCCACACCTTCTTGTGGTTCATTCCCCTTCACCTACCATGTCTCTTGCCTCTGAACATCACAACGAAGCTTAGACGTTTAAAAACCATAGCTTATTCTCCTCACGAGAAATATTTGGGGGCATGTATCCAGTATTTGGACATCATATTGGAGCTAAGCCACGCAACTATTTTTGTAAGGGGGCGACCCACCAACCTCTAGACATCATGTTGGATAAAGAACTGTCTATGAGCATAGTTCCCATTCTGTGCCAAGCTCGTTAAAAAATGAAACAAATGTGTATGGGCATAGTTCCCATTCTGTGCCAAGCTCGTTAAAAAATGAAACAGATGCTTGTGAGCATAGTTTCAATCTCGTGTCAAGATCATTAAAAAATTAAACAGATTTCCTCAACATAGTTGTTTTCTGTTTCAAACTTGCGTAAAAAATGAAACAGGTCCCCACAAACACAGTTATTTTCTATTTCAAGCTTGTGGAAAAATTAAACAGGTCACTTTGAGCAAAGTTCCATTTTTCATGTCAAGCTCGTTAAAAAATGAAACGATTTCTTCCATTGTGTCAAGACTCAATATTTGAACCTTCATTTTATCTGCTTGTAGATCTTGATCCTCTTTCTTCCTCTGTTTCTAGTGAAACATTTTGTAGAAATAACCAAAAATTTAGTTAGAAAATACTAAGCAAAAGAAATGAAGCTTGGGGGGAATTCATCCACCCTTTGTTGGAGTTAAGTTACTTGATAGTTATACTGGTGGCAAGTACCAATCACTGTACATCAAGTTGGGAAAACACCTATCAATGGGAGTCATTTTGAGCATACTTTAATTTTAGTTTTGAGCTCACTAAAAAATCAAACGACATTTTGAGCATAGTTCCTATTCTTTGTCAAGCTCATTTAAAAAATGAAGCAGATGATATGAGCATTCTTTCAACCAATATTCGATCTCGTTAAAAATAGTAATATGGTGTTGAGATTACTTTTCATTTTTTGTGCTCTGGTTAAAATATGAAAAGTGGTTTGAGCTTACATTATCGCTTTTTCGTACTCTGGATTCAAACATGAAAAAGGTCCCAAGTGCCTTTTATACCTATGACGTGCTCATTAAAAAGTCAGTGAAGAGGTATTGAGTATACTTTTACTACTTTTTTCAGACTTGTTAAAATTGGATTATGAAGAAGAGAACCTCTTATGGAGTTACCTTTAAGCTCATTTCAGGCTTCCTAAACATGAAAATATTGCCAAGCAAGTTTGATGCTTTCACACTTGTAAAAGTATTTGAATGATGGTTTATTCGATGGTAGTTTACCCCTTTTTCAGATCGATTGGACTCATTTACGAAAAATGTACACTCTAGTTTATCACAACTAAAAGAGTTCTACTATGCATCATTTTACACTTTTTCGAGCCTTGGGGACTAAATTTACGAATAAATCCATCCTAGATTCTTCTTAGTCATTTCAGACTCTCTAAACATGAAACAATGAATGATTTTTCTTTCATCAGACTCATAAAAAAAGCGATGAAGGAACCTTTTTGGGAATGAATTCCTCCTTTCTTAGGTTCATAAAACATATGAGAATGGACTCATCATTTGATGAGCTACAATGAGTGTTTTTTACCCTATTTAAACTCATTAAAACAAAAATAGGTACTCGTCAATCATGATGGGGATAAGGGAATAGTTTGTATTTCGTTGTAGTTATGGTAGTAAATAGTCACTCTTGAATATGGCATTCATCTACCGCATGCATTTAGTACTTGGGTAATCCGTTTGTCTTCAAGTCCTGTTGATTCCTTGAGTCTTCTTTCTCGTATAAGTTGTCCAATAATTCTCCCACCATCAATTGCATTGGGGGATCAGTATCAGTCTTGTCAAATTCAATACTGCCAAGTCATGGAATTCCCATGTTCAAGAGAAATTTGGTCATATGTTCACTATCTACATTCAATTTACCTTCTATCATGTTGATCATATTTGAGTCAGTCTCATATATCACTCTAGAGTCAGGTTTTCTATAAACTTTGATCATGTTTTGTGTCGATGATGAGGGATACATCATGGCCCTCCTTTGATGAGTCTATTCCCATTGAATTCAACACATCATCCTGGAATTGGAATTAGAAACTAAATCAAGTACCTTGAATCCTGCATGCCTCACTGACAGGTTTCCTTGCTTTCAACAGTAGGTTTTTATCAATGACCACTGATTGGAAAATTCTACTGGGTTTTCGAATCCAAGTCCTTTATTCACACTTGGTAGAATGTACCGAGATACCTTGGGAATCATTGACATCAATGGTGATTTCCCTCGCACTTGTTAACAATATACATCAATGAACGACAATCAAATGGTTTCTACCATGTTCGACATCAATACATTGTAATCACATGGTTCGATTCATATTGTTGTGGGGTCCGCTTGAAGACCCTGGGTTAATTGATTTATTTCCTAGGTTGCTATGGATTTTGTTTGAGTCATATTACACATATCCACTATGTATTGTTCGTGGTTGTGTTATCATCTCATCATGGATCTACGAGTCTGTCTAGTAGCCGTGATTGTGTTCAGTCGGTCTCTACTACCATGGATCTGCAATGTATTGGTCAGTATACATGTTATGAGTCATGTGGGATTTGAGTTAGTTGTACTGCAACATATTCCAACCAACATCCTTTCCTTCAATTTATTCACTTTACAAAGCATTTAAACTATCGCATTCCTCTAGCTCAATGCTTTGCGGGGCATTCTATTATACCGAAATCGCGTCATCATGAGCTATGTGTCAACTTTGTTCCTAAATCCCTAAAGTTCCCTTAGCTAAAGTGCATTGATTTTGAGGTTGTCCCTAGCATTTTACCTCCTCTAAGTAGGCTTGTGCTCCTTCCCTTCAGTCAAGGTGTGCCAAACGCTAGCTGAAACACTTTTAACCTTGATAGGGTGTGCTATCAACACACTTAGCTGTCTTGCAAGAGGCCCAATCTCTACTTTGGCTCCCTTAGCCTTCATCTAGGGTTTTCCAAGGGTGATTAGAGTGGATAATTGGAATCTTCGAGCGATTTCTTGAAGCTTGGTGACATGGAGGGCTATCCCTAGTTACTAGGAGGGTTCATATTCGATTTCCTAACCTAATGGGAAGATCCCTTAGACCTATCCTCTTAATCTTCAACCTAATCTATCCATTTAACCATATAAATTTGAAGCCTCTCTCTATGAGGAGCGAGGAAGGACTATATTACTCTTATGATAGGGGAATTTCTTAGGTGATCCCTACTCATCCTTTTGGAGTCAAACCATCTTTATTTGGAGGCTTGTCTTGGATTGTTGGATGGAAGGTTGCATCATTGAGTCTTAGGTTGTAACATTATTTCTCTATGTATTTCCCTTTATTACATTAATATAAACTCTTTCCATAAATATTGTTGTATTGATAATGTTTAGAGATTTCTTCCTTAACTCTTAGGCTAGATGGATTCATATCTAGACATGCTTGTACTATTTTCTTGTTTCTATTTTCGCTACAGGGTTTTTCACCTTGAGATCTGAAAGTTTTGGAGCTTGGATCGACAAAGAGGAAAAGTATTTGCGGACCTTGGGTAAGTGATCTATTTGTTAACGTGCATATCTATTGATATAGGAAAGTATATTGTATCATGTACTTAATTTGTTTTATATCCACTTGGAATAGGGATATCTTTATTGAGTCCGCTTGGGTATATTTATCCACTAACAGGATTCTACCAAGTGTTTGAATCCAAGTCCTTTATCCAAACTTGGGAGAATGTACTAAGATACCTTCGAAATCATTGACATCAATGTTGATTTCCCTCGCACTTGTTAATAGTATATGTCAATGAATTGTAATCAAGTGGTTTCTACCATGTTCAACATCAAGACATTATAATCACATGGTTAGATTCGTATTGTTGCGGGTTCATCTTGAATACCATGGGTTAATTGATATCTTTCCTAGGTTGTGATGGAGTTTATTTGATTTATATTACATGGATCCACTTTGTATTGGCCATGGTTGTGTTATCATCTCATCATGGATCTACGATTGTGTCTAGTAGCCATTATTGTGTTCATTCGGTCTCTACTACCATGGATCTGCAATGTATTGGTCGACAGCCATGTTATGAGTCATGTGGGATTTGAGTCAGTTGTACTGCAACATCTTCCAACCAACACCTTTTCCTTCATCCTTACCTTCGATTTCTTCACTTTACAAATCATTTTACGTATATAATTCCTCTAGCTTCATGCTTTGGGGGGATTCTATTATACCAAAATCTCGTCATCATGAGCCATGTGTCAACTTTGTGCCTAAATCCCTGAAGTCCCCTTAGCTAAGATGCATTGAGTTTGAGGTTGTCCCTATCCTTTTACCTCCGCTAAGCAGGTTGTCACTCCTTCCCTTCATTCAAGGTGCACTAGTTGGCACACTTTTAACCTTGATAGGGTGCTCCACCAGCATACTTATCCTTCTTACAAGGTACGGAATTCCTACTTTGGCACCCTTAGCCTTCATCAAGGGTGTGTCAGGGGTTATTAGAGTCTGCATACTTATCCTTCTTACAAGGTGCGGCATTCCGGATAATTGGAATCTTCAAGCGATTTCTCGAATATTGGTGACATGGAGTGTTATCCCTGGTTACTAGGATGGTTGGTATTTGGTTCTCTAACCTAATGGGAGGATCCCTTAGACCTCTCCTGATAATATTCAACCTATTCTATCCCTTTAGCCATATAAATTTGAAGCCTCTCTCCATGAGGAGGGGGGAAGGACTATAGTACTCTTATGATGGTGGAATTTCTTATATGATCACTACTCATCATTTGGGAGGAAAACCATATTTCTTTGGAGGCTTGTCTTGGATTGTTGGATGGAAGGTTGCAACATTGAGGCTTAGGTTGTAACATTATTTCTCTATGTATTTCCCTTTATTATAGTAATATAAAATCTTTCCATAAATATTATTGTATTGATAATGTTTAGAGAATTCTTCCTTAAATGTTAGCTTAGATCAATTCATATCTAGATATGCTTTTACTGTTTGCTTATTTCCATTTTCTATACATGGTTTTGCTGCTTGGGATCTGAAATTTCTAGAGATTGGATCAACAAAGAGGAAAATGATTTGCAGACCTCAAGTAAGTGATCTATCTATTAACTTGCATATCTATTGATATAAGAAAGTAGATTGTCTTTTGTACTTGATTTTTTCTAAATCCACTTGGACTAGGTAGATCTTGCTTGAGTCCTCTTGGGTAGATTTATCCGCTAACAAATTTGGTGACTATGCTGAGGAAAAAACATAGATTTGATTTCATGTATTTTTATCAATCCATTTTCTAGCCTTTTGAGGCCCTCCTACCTTTGGATTTTGTCATTAAAAAGTTTCTTATATTCCCTTGATTCTTTTTGGCATTAGTATTAGAACTCTTTCCCTTCCACCTTAGGATATCTAGCTTTTTTGCTACTTGTTATTCACCTAACAAACCTGGGTTATGCATACAAAGAGCCACTGTCTTGTTGGATTTTTTTGCCTTAAAATAAATTGTGCCACTGGCACTCTTTGCATGTGTACAGGGTGCGCCAACCCCTCTCTGGCACTCTGGTGCAGTGTCCTTTGGTGCGTCATCCCATTTAAGCTTAGGGATCAGCTGAGATTTCCTTATTTTTTAGAGTTTGGTCTAATTGATAGTGATTTCTAGGTTTTATATTATGGTCACACAACCCCTAGGCCCAACATTGTCTATGTTTGGTTTTGATTTGGTTGATTGTGGATGTTTTACTAGTTAAGTGAGTAACTTGGTTGTGGAGGGAAATTTTAATACCCCACTTTCTTGTTCAATATTTCCATCCATGATCACATTATCGAATCTATCCAGATCTGTTCATATCGTCATATATGATCTCCAAATCCTTCCTCCACTCAATCATTGAGTTTTGGTTGCATTTGTTAGATTTTGGGCAATTCTTGAGTGTCTTTGAGTTTTTTAGGTTCTCATCATTTCTCTTTGGGTATTTCTGAATGATTAGAGTGATGTAGTCATTCTCTCATTTTATGTTTGTAGATCTAAAAGAGTTTAGTTATCAAATTCCATCTTCATACATGCATTTGAAAATCGAAGTGCTTCGTTATTTTTTTATACATTGATAAGATTTGTCGCATCTTTGATTTTGTTGCGCTTTTTGGCTTATTATTGTAGAAAATTAGAGTTACTACACTCTAGGAAGGAATTTTTCTTTTCATTACTGCTTATATTAATTTTTTCTTTGAAAAAGAAAAACCTCTCCTTACCTTAGGTAGTTTTCATCAAAATAGAAATGTGCATTGTCATGTAGCTAGGATTTTCATTCTTTTTACATTTCCTGTTTACACCTCATGCATCCACTTAACCGCCAAGATAACATTAACGCTAGCTTAAGATTAAAATAATTTAGTACTTGTGTGTAAGTTAGAGACGTGTTCCAACCTCTTTAAGCGTGGTAGCTGTCATTATTTACCTGCACTACATCCTGAGGGCTTGTAGTTATTCCATGTACCAACCGGTATATGGAATGGCTTTTCACGTGTCGTTGGCTATATAGAAACGTACTTCATGTACTCATTAGTATATCAGAAGGCTCCTGTCCTATGGTTGTGCAATAGCCAACACCACTACCGATTTGAGCTCCCCTGTACCTAGTGTATATCGAGAGACCTTGTTAGGATTCATGTGACCAACTAAGTTAACCATTTTCCTGTCTTGGCATCGAAATACACCAAGAACAAAACTCGAGGAGATTACTATGCATGTACTGTCCACGTAGTTGGGTATTTAGGCAAGGGTACCATCCCAATCCTCCTTTTCATGTTTTACAGTTGGACCCTGTGGTATATAGCGAGTTGTGACGCCTTAAAAATCCTGTGAGCATCCTGACTTTTCAACCACTCCTATTTATACAGTTTGCTTGTTGCTTTTATAATTGAGTAGTGTTTGATTTATGTGGTACTTTAGAGATTCTTAGAGAGTTTATATATGGGAGAATCTCTTGGGACCACCAACCAAGAGACCCCTTTTCAGGGTATGTCTTTTGTTTCTCCCCCTTGTGGAAGGGTTGGTCCTCCCTTCATGGCCACATTGAGTGTTCCCGAATCCACATTGAGTGTTCTCGAATTGACTATAGGATTACCAGTATAGTTATTCTCCAATCTCGTTGTAACAAATGCACCATTTGTGTCGGACCATGGTACTTCACCACATGAGAATCAACCTCATGTTAATCCTCATCCTTCTTCCTCGAATGTTGAATCAATTTCCCTTTCTCCCTCTTCACCTATTGAAAATTTTGATGTTAGTAAATGGGTGGGTAAGAAGAAGACAAAAAGGAAGGCTAAGAAGAAGAACACTAAGCAGAAGGTCATATCTCCAACCTCTAATCGTCATGTTGGAAACCTATCATCCACTGATCATAGTGCTGAGAGTGTTGAATTTCCCACAAAAACACCTCGTAAGGCTAATTTCCCTTGTAGATTTTGCAAGGGTGACCATATTCTTAAATATTTTCATGGTCTACCCCAGGTTTTAGAAGTGTGGTCTAAGGCTTTCCAACACCCCATGTCATTAGCCTCTGGTCATCATACTGATGATACCCCATTAACCAGTGACTCTGTGGTTAAGAGTTGAAAAGGAAAGGCCAGATATCCTTGCTTGATAGGTAAGGACATGCATATTACATACCTTTGTCCTCTCATGGATGAAGCTTCAAGGTTGTTGCAAGATATTACTGTTCCTCGGAAATGGATTCTAATGGGGTATCGTAAGTTGTCCCTTGACATCCCATTGGTTGATAAAGTGGTCAATCCAGCTCCATCCTTGATAGATCCCACTCTTTATTTAGAGAGTGAAGAACACATAATTTGTTCCACTCTTCCTTTGGAGAGTGAAGTTAAAGTGGTTGAGTCGATATCATCTCCACTCGATCCCACTCTTTTGTTAGAGAGTGTTAAGATTGAAGTACTAACTTTGGTATAGTCTTCTTCTTTCCATTCTGTTTTAGTTGAGAGTGAAATGAAACTCTCTCAAGTTTTCATAGTCAGTTCAGATTATTCTAATCCAGAGGAAATTTTGTCTCTTTCAACAGAACCCTCTCCAAGTAATGAGGTTATTTCCTTTGACTGGAGTAACCTAAAAGAGTCTCGTCTTCATTCAAGTGTTCCTTTTCAGATATATGTGCAAGTTACTTCTAAAATCATACTCAGCACTATTTTTTACAAAGGGGCTTATGTTAGCATTCTATCCTCAACTGCTTGGTAAGCCATATGTTCTCCTCAGCTTGTGCCAGCCACCGATTAGATACTAGATTTTAATTGAAGACCTATTGCACCTTTAGGTATCCTTCCTCATTTTCCTTTCACTTTAGGAGGGAAAAATATCTGTATTGATGTTATGGTAGTTCAACGTCCCTTAGATTTTAATATGCTCCTTGAACGAGACTATGTTTACGCAATGAAATTTGTAGTGTCCACACTCTTTTGAGTGATGTATTTTCCCCATGATGGGAAAATACATCACCATTGATCAACTTTAATTTGTTAAACTTGATCATTGTATGAATCCAAGTCATCAGACTTCCTTGAATGTCCTACATGTTTTTGTGGTTCCTTCCCCTTCACCTGCCATGTCTCTTTCTTTTGAACACCGTGACAAAGTTTAGTCGTTTGAAAACCATACCTTCTTCTCCTCATGAGGAATATTTGGAGGCATGTCTCCAATCTCTAGACATCATACTAGAGTTAATATCCTATCTCTTTTTGTAAGGGGGAAACCCACCATACTCTGGTCATCATGTTGGATAAAGAATTGTTTGTGAGCACAGTTCCCATTCTGTGCCATGCTCGTTAAAAAATGAAACAGATGCATATGAGCATATTTCCCATTCTGTTCCAAGATCATTAAAAAATGAAACAAATGATTGTGAGAATAGTTCCCATCCCGTGTCAATCTCATTAAAAAATGAAACAAATATGCTCAAGCATAGTTATTTTTTGTTTCAAGCTTGCGTAAAAATGAAACAGGTCCCCACAAGCATAATTGTTTTTTGTTTCAAGCTTGTGTAAAAATGAAACATATCACTTTGATCAAAGTTCCCTTTTTCATGTCAAGCTCATTAAAAAATGAAACAAATTATTCCATTGTGTCAAGACTCAATATTTGAACCTTCATTTCATCTGCTTGTAGCACTTGACCCTCTTTCTTCCTCTGTTTCTGGTGAACCTTTTTGAAGAAAAAACCTGAAATTTAGTTAGAAAAGAGTAAGTAGACAAAATAAAGCTTGGGGGGCATGCATCCACCCTTTGTTCATGTTAAGTTACTTGGAAGTTATACTGGGGGAAAGTACCAACCACTCGACATCACGGTTGGAAAACACCTATCAATGGGATTCATTTTGAGCATACTTTCTTTTTAGTTTTGAGCTCGCTAAACCATGAAATGACATTTTGAGCATAGTTCTTATTCAGTGTCAAGATCATTTGAAAAATGAAGCACATGATCCGAGCATTCTTTTAACCAATATTCAAGCTTGTTAAAAATATTAAGATGGTGTTGAGATTACTTCTTATTTTTCGCGATCTATTTAAAGTATGAAAACTGGTTTGAGTTTACTTTATCACTTTTCCATGCTCTTGATTCAAACATGAAAAAGGTCTCGATTACCTTTCATACCTACGTCGTGCTCATTTAAAACTCAGTGAAGACTTATCAAGTATACTTTTACTTCTTTTTCAAACTTGTTAAAATTGGATTATGAAAAATAGAACCTCTTATGGAGTTACCTTTAAGCTCTTTTTAGGCTCCCCAAACACAAAAATATCCCCAAGCGAGATTGATGCTTTCACGCTTGTAAAAGTATTTGAATGGTCATGTAGTTGATGGTATTTTACCCCTTTTCCGGATTGATTGGAATCATTTACGAAAAATGTATAGTCTAGTTTATCGCAACTAGAAGAGTTCTTCTGGGCATCATTTTAAAATTTTTTGGTCCTTGAGGACTAAATTTACAAAAACGTCCATCATAGAGTCCTCTTAGTCATTTCAGACTCTCTAAACATGAAATGACGAATGAGTTTGCTTTCATCGGACTCATAAAATCAAGCGATGAATGAATCTTTTTGGGAATGAACACATCCTTTCTCATGTTCATAAAACATATGAGAATGGAATCATCACTTGATGAGCTACAACGAGTGTTTGTTACCATCTTTAAACTCGTTAAAGTGAAAAAAGAGGTACTCATCAATCTGACGGGGAGAAGGGAATAGTTTGTATTTTGTTGCAGTTATGATAGTACATAGTCACTCTTGAATATGGAACTCATCTGCATATGCATTGAATACTTTGGTAATCCATTTTTCTTCAAGTCTTGTTGATTCCTTGAGCCTTCTTTCTCATTTGAATTATCCAAGAATGCTCTCACCATTAGTTGCATTGTGGGATTGGTATCAGTCTCGTCAAATTCAATACTGCCAAGTCATTCCATGCCCATGTTCAAGAGAAATTTGGTCATCCATTCACTATCTACAGTCAATTTACCTTCTATCATGTTGGCCTCCTCTGAGTCAATCTCGTATATCACTCTGCAGTCAGGTCTTCTCTAAAACATCTATGATCGTGATCTGTGTCGATGGTGAGGGATACATCATGGCCCTCCTTCGATGAGTCTATTCCTGTCGAATTCAGCACATCATCTAGGAATTGGAGTTAGGAACTAAGTAAATTACCTTGAATCTTGCCTGCCTCAATGGCAGGTTTCCTCGCTTTCAATAGCAGGTTTTCATCAATGAACTCTGATTGGAAGATTTTACCGGGTGTTCGACTCCAAGTCATTTATTCACACTTGGGAGAATGTACTGAGATACCTTAGGAACCATTGACATTAATGGTGATTTCCCTCGCACTTGTTAACAGTATACGTCAATGACCGGTAATCAAGTGGTTTCTACCATGTTCCACATCAAGACATTCTAATGACATGGTTAGATTTGTATCGTTGCAGTTTTGAATTGAAGACCCTGGGTTAATTGATATATTTCCTAGGTTTTTATCGAGTTTGTTTGAGTCATATTACACAGATCCACTTTGTATTGTTCATGGTTGTGTTAGCATTCCTATAGATTCATGCTTTGGGGGCAATTCTGTTATACCAAAATCTCGTTATCATGAGCCATGTGTAAACTTTATGCCTAAATCAATTAAAATTCCCTTAGCTAAAGTGCATTGAGTTTGAGGTTGTCCTTGGCCTTTTACCTCCTCTAAGTAGGCTAGCGCTCTTTCCCTTCATTTAAGGAGCATAAGGACCTAGATGGCACACTTTTAACCTCTATAGGGTGTGCAACCGACACACTTATCCTTCTAGCAAGGTGTGCCAACCCTACTTTGGCATCCTTAGACTTCATCCAGGGTGCGCCAGGGGTGATTAGAGTGGATAATTGGAAACTTTGAGTGGTTTCTCAAAGTTTGGTGACATGGAGGGCTATCCTAGGAGGGTTGGTATTTGGTTCCCTAACCTAATGGGAGGATCCCTTATACCTCTCCTCTTAATCTTCAAAATACTCTATCCCTTTATCCTTATAAATTTGAACCCTCTCTCCATGAGGAGTGGGGAAGGGATATAGTACTCTTATGCTAGTGTAATTCCTTAGGTGATCCCTACTCATCCTTTGGGAGGAAAACCATATTTCTTTGGAGGCTTGGATTTGATTGTTGGGTTGAAGGTTGCAACATTGAGGCTTAGGTTGTAACATTCTTTTTCTATGTATTTCCATTTATTACAGTAATATAAACTCTTTCCATAAATATTGTTGTATTGATAATTTTTAGAGCTTTCTTCCTTGACTGTTAGCTTATATAAATCCATATCTATATATGCTTGTACTATTTTCTTGTTTCCAATTTCTCTATAGGGTTTTGCATCTTGAGATCTAAAATTTCTATAGCTTGGATCAACAAAGAGGAAAAGGATTTGCAGACCTTGGGTAAGTGATCTATTTGTTAACTTGCATCTCTATTGATCTAGGAAAGTAGATTGTATTATGTACTTGATTTGTTCTAGATCCACTTGGAGTAGGGAGATATTGTTTGAGTTTGCTTGGGTAGATTGATGTGCTAACAAGAAGGGAGGAAAAATGATGGAAGGTTGAAAATGAAGAGGGAAGAGAACTATAAACCAAGAGGAGGACTCTGAGAAAGCTTTCATAGCTCAGCAAAAGGTAATGTGGTAATCTAGGATGTTCAAGCTTGAGATCTCACAGGAAATTCAATAACGAGTTAATGAAATAGAAAAATAGTTGTGGGAGGAGCTTGAAAGAGAGAGTCTTCATGTATAATTTCAGCAGGTAGAAGAGTGGATCCTAGATCCTTGTCATACTATAGGCAAGGTAAGTCTTTATGAGAATATCATCGCTCTTTTTTGGGTGATGAAAAAAATCATTGGGAGGTCAACCTAGGACAAGGAGGGGGACATGTCAATTAGAGTGCATCAAGATCAATGGTGTGCTTCCATAACTGTGAATATCCAGTAACTGAATTCAAAAGTTGATTTTAGTCATTAAATGCTTGATATTTCAATCCCCCATGGTGCCTCCTCCTGTGGCTGCTCAGAAGATGGATGAGGATATATTGTGCTAGGGTAGCATTCCATACATCTCACACATTTTTGTCTAAAAGTTCATGTTGGGATTGTTGATTTGTGTTACTTTTGCAGTAGTCAAAGGATCTTAGTGCCTTTAGTATGATTACTCATAGCCTATTTCTATCTCTACTGTAAGTATTCTGTTGGAGTTTCGCTTCATCGCTAGGTTGGAATCTTTTTGGTTAACAATGTTAAAAGAACAACGGATCCTTGGTGTCATGGTCCCATGTCTCTTGTTTCAGTATTGTGTTTTGGATGAAAGGGATGGTAAGAACTATTATGGGAAGTAAGCTAGGTGGATATTTTTTTGTATGGTTAAGATGGAATTCTCTCAAGATGCAATTATCTGTTTTTTATTTAATATAATGTGTGTCTTCTTAATTACAAAAAAAATGCTAGATAGAGTAAAGGTCAAAGAAAAAACTTCTTTGTGAATATTAACATTTATCATTAGATGTTTGGATCCTTCCTCCAAATCATATTGTGCACCCACAACACATGCTACAATTTATATATCTCAACTAACATATATTTATTGGATGGTGTTCACTAATTTAGAATTTAATAGTACTTCACCTTTTCCATTTGTGTATGCTCTCCAACTTGTGTTCTTTTAAGTGATTCATTTGGTTTGATCAAAATTTAATTAGAAGGTTTTCCCATCTCCTCATTAAGTACAAAACATTTTACTTTTAAGGTTTACTTTTAGTCTATTTCCTTCAAGAATATTCAAAACATACACATCATGTTACCTTCATTTTCAGTATTAAAATAGTTTAGGCTAATTTGCAGAGTTATGGAAACATTAATTGGTTGGAGGAACACCTTATTGGATGTTCTATTCACATAGTCTACCATGCAATCTCAGTGAAAAAATATGGTTGAAGGTTTGTTTACTTATTTATAAAATAAATTTTTTACTTTGGATTATGCTTCCATCTTTAACAATTTGGAATAGGGGATGCTTTAACTGCTTAATAGGAATCAAAGGATTAATAAGAAATATATCAGAAATAAACAAACACGAAATATAACCATAGTAACAGTATTCATTACATATAATGCATAATTGTTGAAATCAGATCTCAAATAATAGTGATTAAAAGATATAAGATCAATATTTCACACATTAACGAATATATGAACATATATGTATTAATAAACGGATAAAAAGGAACTACATACTTTTATATAATAGAAATTAAAATTAATGATAGTACCAGTGTATTACAATGAGCTGACATGAATGCCATATTTCCAAATGCTCCAAGTAGATATCACTTACAGACTCGATTTTTTTTATAGAGAACTTTCAAATCCCATAACATTAAAAGGTCCCAACTTTTATAATTGTTGCGAGTAAATAACTCCCTATGACTTTGCAAACTAAGTATATCTACTCTTTCTACCACAAGCTGATCTCTAACATTCTTTCCTATAGAGTGATGACACTTAACATATGTCATCACTCTAGAATATCTGAATTGAATAAGCTTGACCCACAGAAACTGGTTCAAGAATAATCTTGTTGTTGTTAATTGAATGACTAATGGCAGAACTTACTCGATGATGCCACTAGAAGAAGAGATTTTATTGTCTTGGTGAATCTTCATAATTGATAATGTGGAATAAGGAAACTTTATAGCTGACTTGGAAACTTCGAGTGTCTTGCAATTGATTGTTACATCTTGAATGGGTTTTTGAGGATGCCACAAAACTCAATTGTTTCTATATTCACTCAAACAACTAAAAAATGAGCATGAAAATATCAACAATAGTAGATAATCTTATATGAAACTGCCACCTATAACATAATTATGAGTTGGAATAGAAACAATTTTAAGTGTGAGATAAATCGAATCAAGATGAACTATTGCTAATATGGTAAGCATGCCTACATAATCTACAATTATGTAGGTATGCTAATTACTGCTACAAAATGATTAACGCGTGAAGTAGGAGAATTACTTGAATTCTGGGGCCGTGAAGCAAAATGTTAAATATTTCCTATAAGATGATATATCAACCAAAAAAAATAGAACAAGGATCTGCTTAACATCTTGGAGAGGCGTCTACAGAGACTTGACATTCACTAATCTTTTGGTTGCTTTCAATTTTTCTTTAAGCTTAGTAGTTTTGGCCCTGTTAATTTTTTCCTGCTTCATCAACTTCTTAATTATTTTGAGAAGCACGTTTCTTAAAACCTTATATTCACATTATTTACTTTCATGGCTTCCAACTTTCCAAGCCAAGTCATCAATTTTGGTTTTAGACTGCAATTTCTCTAGCCCTGAAAATGTTGATAAGTTCAGACTCTCTAAGCGAAGTTTCTAGTTCAAAAATCCTTAAGATTTGGGTGTGCATTAGAAACTGATCATTGGGTTGATTTTATTTACCTTGAGTCAAATCATAAACTTTGTTTGGTTTCTGATTAACCTCTTGATTAGACTTTCTGGAATGAAGATCACGAGCATTTTGGGCTCGTGTTTTAGAGGTGGAATCATATAAAAATATAGGATTGATTTGATTAGTGATATCAAAATTCTATTGAGCATTTGAAACTTCATTCTCATATTCACTAATTTGTATAGGAGAGGACACAATTGGTGGAAAAATTTTAGTTTGAATAAAGACGCTGCAACCATGCTTCTTGTTATTCTTCCTGTCACTACTTGACTAGTTTTCCCTTCAAATTTTCCCATGACCCTCTTGGTTTTAGCTTCAGGGGTTTCTATTTGATTTCATGGAAATATATTACCCTTTGGCTGATGAGACATACGTTGAGAAATGGATCTCAATGAAGTATTGCGATTCTGACACTTACAACTATACTTCTCAAGTATTTTTGTAGGAACAGAGCCAGAGGGACCTAATTTATTTCCCAAATTAGGGGTTTCAGATTCCTTGGAATTCAAATGAGAATTTAACTCATGAAATTGAAAAGAATGTCTTCTATGAGAATTAGTTAGATTTGGTTATGAGAAACTCCCAAATTATTCACTAGGGTTAACTAGATTGAAGATCTACATTTGCATCTGGTTTTTGATACACTGAAGCCACTTCTGATTGATCCCGAAATTGTTACGGGGTAGGAAAGTAATTTGGGTTGAGGATGATAAATATTGTCAAAATGCCTCAATAAGTTTCTACCTTTAAATGACAACCAAATTCAATGTTTGATGGGGTGTCTTGTAGGACAACCATTTTAATGAAATTTTGATTCGAATTATGCATTTTTTTATTCAAATGTCAAAAACAAAAATCAACATTTTTATGATGGTCAAATTTTTAACCACACTTTTGGGGCATGCTAGTATCCCTTTGAAGGGTTGTGAAATATTTAATAATCCTACCTGCCATACATTGAAATATATTGAAGCCAAAAATGTGTATGTGTTCTTGGAAGTAATTAGTGAACTCATCAATGCATCTCCCAATAAGGAGAATTAAAATCAATTAAGGAAAACAAAATGGAAATAAGGTAAAGTGCAAAATTTTCCACATGTTTGGTGGATTTTCCCTCTCTAAGGTTGTTGCAGAATACCTACCATGATGTGTTCAAGAGTTGAGTATTGGTTGTTAATTAGGTTCGTGTTAAGATTTAAACATTTTTCACAATCCCAACCCTAAAACTAAATATCATCCACAACATGGAGAAATTTAACAGAGTAATATGGCCAATTCAAATGGTATGTTACTGACCGGTTTTGGAGGGATTGCATCTCCTATGGCCATTCTCAGTGACCTTCAGTTTCTTTGCAACCTCCTTGATGAGATCTTTGACATCTTCAGTGACCTCTTTCGCCTCCTTGATGAGCGCTACGACCTATTCACTTACCTCTCAAACCTCCTCAATGAGCTCCATGACCTCTTCAATGACCTCTATGACCTCCTCTTAGGCCTCCTAAATGAAATCCATGACCTCTCTGACCTCCTCCTCGAATTCCTCAATGACCTCCATGACCTCTTCAATGAAATGTGTACTAGTCTTCGCAGTAGCTGGGAAAGAGGTGAGTGTTATATTTTCAAATGTTTTTTTTATTCTTTTTTCATGCTTTATGTTTATTATTGTTTTATGTTTTTTATATTTAGTATTGTTTTTATTATTGCTTGATGTTTGATGTTTATCAAAATTTGGTTGGTCCCAACCTAAGATTAAATATTCGAACAACATTCATGGAAAATAAAATTCAGTATGCATGGAAACTATGGATTCTTTCCCCTATACAAAGGTATAGGGTGAAATATTGCTATCTCATAAAGGAATAACTAGATTGAGGCCCTAATTTATTTTAATGGTACCAAGAGAACTAGCATTTTTTTTTAATTATACTCCTACATGATGCCTCTTAAGTGATTCCCTATGGATGAGTATTTTATGCCATCAACATTTATTTAACGTTGATGGCATAACATACTCATCAGTAATTAGTTGTCCCTTAAGTGACATAATTTAGTATTATTATATGAAAAATGTGATGTACTAAATTAGATGTAAATAATATTTAAATACATGATTAATAATTATCATCAACATCAACAACATCATCATCATCATAAGCATCATCATCATGGCCATTGTCATTGTCATCATGACCATCATGATTATCATTAATATGATCATCATGACCATATTCATTATCATCATCATCATCATCATCATTGGCATCATGATCGGGATAATCATCATCGTGACCAGTATCATCATCATTATCACCATCCCCGTCATAATCATTGTCATCACTATTATTCATCACAATCATCATAAACAACAACATCGTCGTCATCATCATCATGATATTCATTGTCAACTAAAGAGATAGCATTGTCAACTAAATTTCATACCGTCAACGCATGCGTCTACTCTAACCAAGTCAATTTTAATACTCTAAACTATTGTTAACAATGGGGCTTATGTTAGCATTATATCCTCAACTGTTCTGCAAGACATAGGTTCTCATCATCTTATTCCATCCAACGATTAGATACTGGATTTTAATCGAAGACATATTGCACCTTTAGGTATCCTTCCTCATTTTCCTATCACTTTAGGAGGGAAAAATGTCTGTATTGATGTTATGGTATTACAAGGTCCCTTAGATTTTAATATGCTCCTTGGACGAGACTATGTTTACGCAATGAAAGCTGTAGTGTCCACACTCTTTCGAGTGATGTATTTTCCCCGTGATGGGAAAATTGTGACCATTGATAAACTTTCCTTTATTAAACTTGATCATCTTATGACTCCAATTCATCAAACTTCCTTGAATGTCCCTCACATTTTTGTGGCTCCTTCCTCTTCATCTACCATGTCTCTTGCCTTTGAACATCGCAACGAAGTTTAGTCATTTGAAAACCATAGCTTCTTCTCCTCATGAGGAAGCTTTGGAGGCATATCTCCAGTTTCTAGACATTATACTAGATTTAAGCTGCTAGCTAGTTTTGTAAGGGGGTAACCCACCAACCTCTAGACATCATGTAGGCTAAAGACCTGTTTGTGAGCACAGTTCCCATTATGTGCCAAGCTCGTTAAAAAATGAAATAGATGCATATGAGCATATTTCCCATTATGTTCCACGCTCGTTAAAAAATGAACCATATGCTTGTGAGCATAGTTCCCATATTGTGTCAAGATCGTTAAAAAATGAAACAAATATCCTCAAGCATAGTTATTTTCTATTTCAATCTTGCGTAAAAATGAAACAAGTCCCCACAAACATAGTTATTTTTTGTTTCAAGCTTGTGTAAAAATGAAACAGGTCACTTTGAGCAAAGTTCCCTTTTTCATGTCAAGCTCGTTAAAAAATGAAACAGATTACTCCATTGTGTCAAGACTCAATATTTGCACCTTCATTCATTTTCTTGTAGCACTTGACCCTCTTTCTTCCTCTATTTTTGGAGAACCTTTTTGTAGAAAAAACCCAAAATTTAGTTAGAAAAGAGTAAGAAGAAAAAATGAAGCTTGGGGGGCATGCATCCACCCTTTGTTGGAGTTAAGTTACTTAACAGTTATACTAGGGGAAAGTACCAACCACTGTACATAACGGTTGGAAATCACCTATAAATGGGAGTCATTTTGAGCATACTTTATTTTTAGTTTTGATATCGCTAAACCATGAAATGAAATTTTGAGCATAGTTCCTATTATGTGTCAAGCTCATTCAAAAAATGAAGTAGATGATCTGAACATTATTTCAACCAATCTTCGAGCTTGTTAAAAACAATAAGATGGTGTTGAGCGTAGTTTTCATTTTTCGCAATCTGGTTAAAATATGAAAAGTGGTTTGAGATTACTTTATCGCTTTTCCATACTCTAGATTCAAACATTTAAAAGGCACCGAGTACCTTTTATTCCTACGACATGCTTGTTAAAAACTCAGTGAAGAGGTATCGAGTATACTTTTATTTCTTTTTCAAACTCATTAAAATTGGATTATGAAAAAGAGAACCTCTCAAGGAGTTACCTTTAAGCTCTTTTCAGGCTCCCTAAACACGAAAAGATCGCCAAGAAAGCTTGATGCTTTCACTCTTGTAAAATTATTTTAATGATCGTCTAGTCGATGGTAGTTTACCCATTTTTTGGATCGATTGGACTCATTTACAAAAAAGGTACACTCTAGTTTATCAAAACTAAAAGAGTTATCCTAGGCATCATTTTACACTTTTTCAGGCCTTGGGGACTAAATTTATGTAAAAATCCATCCTGGAGTCTTCTTAGTCATTTCAGACTCTTTAAACATGACATGAGGAATGAGTTTTCTTTCATCAGACTCATAAAATCAAGCGGTGAAGGACCCTTTTTGGGAATGAATGCCTCCTTTCTCAGGTTCATAAAAAATATGAGAATGGATTCATCACTTGATGAGCTACAACGAGTGTTTGTTACCGTATTTAAACTCGTTAAAATGAAAAAGAGGTACTCACTAATCATGATAGGGATAAGGGAATAGTTTGTATTTCATTATAGTTACGGCAGTATACAGTCACTCTTGAATATGGGACTCATCTGCATATGCATTCAGAACTTGGGTAATTCGTTTGTCTTCAAGTCTTGCTGATTCCTTGAGCCTTCTTGCTTGTTTAATTTATCCAAGAATGCTCCCACCATCAGTTGCATTGGGGGATTGGTATCAGTCTCGTCAAATTTAATACTACCAAGTCATTCCATGCCCATGTTCAAGAGAAATTTGGTCATCTGTTCACTATCTGCAGTCAATTTACCTTCTATCATGTTGGCCATCTTTGAGTCAGTCTCGTATATCACTCTGTGGTCAGGTTTTCTCTAAAACATCTTTGATCGTGATCCATGTCGATGGTGAGGGACACATCATGGCCTTCCTTCGATGAGTCTATTCCTGTCGAATTCAGCACACCATCCAGGAATTGTACTTAGAAAGTAAGTAAATTATCTTGAAGCCTGCCTGCCTCAATGGCAAGTTTTCTCACTTTCAATAGTATGTTTTCATCAATGACCTCTTATTGGAATATTCTACCGGGTGTTCAACTCCAAGTCCTTTATTCACGCTTGGGAGAATATACTGAGATACCTTGGGAATCATTGACCTCAATGGTGATTTCCATCACACTTGTTAATAGTATACCTCAATGACTGGTAATAAAGTGGTTTCTATGATGTTCAACATAAAGATGTTGTAATCACATGGTTAGATTTGTATTGTTGTAGGTTCGGCTTGAATACCATGGGTTAATTGATATATTTCCCAGGTTTTTATCGAGTTTGTTTGAGTCATATTACATAGATCCACTTTGTATTAGTCGTGGATGTGTTAACATCTCACCATGGATCTATGAATATATATAGTAGCCATTATTGTGTTTAGTTAGTCTCTACTACCATGGATCTGCAATGTATTGGTCGACAACCATCTTATGAGTCATCTGGGATTTGAGTCAGTTATACTGTAGCATATTCCAACCAACATCCTTTCCTTCAATTTATTCACTTTACAAAGAATTTCAAATATTGCATTCCTCTAGATTAATACTTTTGGGGGAATTATGTTATACCAAAATATCATCATCATGATCCACATGTCAACTTTGTGCCTAAATCCATAAGTTCCCTTTGCTAAAGTGCATTGGTTTTGAGGTTGTCCCTAGTCTTTTACCTCCTATAAATAGGTTGATGCTCCTTCACTTCAGTCAAGGTGTGCCAGGCCCTAGTTGGCACACTTTTAAACATGACAGGGTGTGCCATCGTCACACTTAGCCTTCTTGCAAGGTGTGCCAACCCTAATTTGGTGCCCTTAGCCTTCATCCATGGTTCTATAGTGGTGATTAGAGTGGATAATTGGAATCTTCGATCAATTTCTCTAAGCTTGGTGACATGGAGGGCTTTCCCTAGTTACTAGGAGGGTTGGTATCCAGTTCCCTAACCTAATGGGAGGATCCATTAGACCTCTCTTAATATTCAACCTACTCTATCCCTTTAGCCTTATAAATTTGAAGCCTCTCTCGATGAAGAGATGGGTAGGACCATATTACTCTTAGGTGGTGGATTGTTGGATGGAAGGTTGCAACATTGAGGCTTATGTCGTAACATTATTTCTCTATGTATTTCCCTTTATTACATTGATATAAAATCTTTCCATAATTATTGTTGTATTGATAATGTTTAGAGTTGTCTTCCTTAACTGTTATCTTTGATCAATTCATATCTAGATATGTGTGTATTGTTTTCCTGTTTCCATTTGCTCTACAGGGTTTTCGAGATTGATATCTAAAAGTTCTGGAGCTTGGATCACTAAAGAGGAAAAATATTTACAGACCTTGGGTAAGTGATCTATCTGTTAACTTGCATCTCTATTGATCTAGGAAAGTAGATTGTATCATGTACTTGATTTGTTTTAGATCCACTTGGACTAGGGAGATATTGCTTGAGTCTGGTTGGGTATATTTATCTACTAACATAATTCTACCAGGTGTTCGACTCCAAGTCCTTTATTCACACTTGGCATAATGTACCGAGATACCTTGGGAATCATTGACATCAATGGTGATTTCCCTCGTACTTGTTAACAGTCTACATCAATGACTAGTAATCAAGTGGTTTCTACCATGTTCGACATCAAGACATTGTAATCACATGGTTATATTCGTATCATTGTGGGCTCGGCTTGAAGACCCTAGGTTAATTGATATATTTTCGAGGTTGCGATGGAGTTTTTTTGAGTCATTTTAAATGGATCCACTTTGTATTGGTCGTGGCTATGTTATAATCTCATCATGGATATATGATTGTGTCTATTATCCATGATTGTGTTCATTCAATATCTACTGCCATGGATCTGCAATGTATTGGTTGGCAGCCATGTTATGAGTCATGTGGGATTTGAGTCAGTTGTAATGCAACATCTTCCAACCAAAATCTTTGCCTTTGTCCTTGCCTTCAATTTCTTCACTTTACAAAGCATTTCAACTATAACATTCCTATAGCTTCATACTTTGGGGGGAATTTTGTTATACCAATATCTCGCCATCATGAGCCATGTGTCAACTTTGTGCCTAAATCCATAAAGTTCCCTTATCTAAAGTGCATTGAGTTTGATGTTGTCCCTAGCCTTTTACCTCGTCTAAGTAGGCTTGCACTCTTTCCCTTTAGTCAAGGTGCACCATGGCCTAGCTGGCACACTTTTAACCTTGAAAGTGTGTTCCACCGACACACTTATCCTTCTTGCAAGGTGTGCCAACACTAATTTTCACCCTTAGCCATCATCCAGGGTGCACTAGGGGTAATTAGAGTGGATAATTGGAATCTTCGAGCGATTTCTAGAAGCTTGGTGACATGGAGAGCTATCCCTAGTTACTAGGAGTGTTGGAATTTGGTTCCCTAACCTAATGGTAAGATCCCTTAGACCTATTCTCTTGATATTCAAGCTACTCTATTCCTTTAGACTTATAAATTTGAAGCCTCTCTCCATGAGGAGTGGGGAAGGACTATAGTACTCTTATGCTAGTGAAATTTCTTAGGTGATCCCTACTCATCCTTTGGGAGGAAAACCATCTTTCTTTGGAGGCTTGGCTTGGATTGTTGGATGTAAGGCTTCAATGTTGATGCTTAGGATGTAATATTCTTTCTCTATGTATTTCCATTTATCACAGTAATATAAACTATTTTCTTAAATATTGTTGTATTGATAATGTTTAGAGCTTTCTTCCTTGACTATTAGCTTATATCAATTCATATCTAGATATGCTTGTATTGTTTTCTTGTTTCCATTTTCTCTACAGGGTTTTGCAACTTGAGATCTAAAAGTTCTGGAGCTTGGATAAACAAAGAGGAAAATGATTTGCAGACCTAAGACCATTGATCTATCTGTTAACTTGCATCTCTATTGATTAAGGAAAGTAGATTGTATTATGTACTTTATTTGTTCTAGATCCACTTGGACTAGGGAGATATTGCTTGAGTCCACTTGGGTATATTTATCTGCTAACAGGAAGGGAGGAAACCTCATGGAAGTCTGAAAATGAAGAGGGAAGCACACTTTAAAACAGGAGGAGGACTCTAGGAAAGATTTGAGAGCTCAACAAAAGGAAATGTAGGAAGATATGATGTTTGAGCTCGAGCTCTCGCATGAAATTCAACAACACGTTAATGAAACAGAAAAATAGTTGTGGGAGGAGCTTGACAGAGAGATTCTTCATGGAGAATGTCGAAAGGCATAAGAGTGGATCCTAGATCCTCGTAATAATGTAGGAAGGGTAAATCTTTATGAGAAGACCGTCGCTCTTTTATGGGTGATGAAAAACCTCATTGGGAGGTTGGGTGGGACAAGCAAGGGGACGTGTCATTTAGAGTTCATCAATATCAGTGGAATGCTTCCATAAATGTGGATATCTAGTAGTTGAATTCCAAAAGTGATTTCCTCATTAAAAGCCTAGGATTTTAGGCCACCCAATGCCTCCTTCTACGGCTACTCAAAATACAAATGAGGATACATCATCCTAGGGTCGCATTCCATACATCCTGTACATTTTTCTCTAAAAGGGTCGTGTTGCGATCGTTCGATTGTGTTACTTTTGCAGTCATTGAAGGATCTTAGTTCCTTTAGTATGATTACGCATAGCCTATTTCTATCTCTATTGTTAGTAGTCTATTGGAGTTTCGCTTCACCGCTAGGTTGTAATATTTTTGGTTAACACTGTTAGAAGAACAATGGATCCTTGGTGTCACAGTCCCATGTCTCTTCTTTTTGTATTGTGTTTTGGATGAAAGGGATGGTAAGAACTATTGTGGGAAGTAATCTAGGTGGGGATTTTTTTGTATGGTGCAAATGGAATTCTTTCAAGATGCAATTCTCTATTTTTTATTTTAATATAATGTGTTTCTTCTTACTTACCAAAAAAATGTTATATAGAGTAAAGGGAGCTCACCAGAAACTATTAACCAAATATAATGCAATGGGAGCGCGCGAGCAGACCAAATTGACAACATGCACATACCTCCTTGATGCGCGTACATGCTCCCACTTTGACAGTGGCGGACCTCCATTCCGGATTGCTAGCATGGGCAATAGGAGAGTGCACACACATGTGGATGTGCTCGCATGCCTATGCGTGCATGCGCATGTAGACATGCATGCTTGTTGGGCGCGATCGCACACAGGGACATGCGCACGTCCCTGTGTAAAAAAACAAAATAGTGGGCATTTGTTTTTGTTTTATATCCACTCGCGAGCGCGTAAGGAGGAGAGAACGACCCCCAAGGAGACGAAATTGATCCCCAAGGATCCCAATGGACTTGTGCAAATCACCTAAAATGATGTTGGAGTAAGGTAAATAGAGTAGGAATGATTTTTTTTTGTTTATTTCATTGTTTTTAAAATAAAATACAAAGTTAAAAAAAATTGAAAATCAATTGAAAAAGGAAAAAATTGATACTACAGGTACAAATTACCTAACCACAATGACAAATACCAATGAACCATCCCAAGAAAGGAATGAAACAAACCAAACATAGGACCCAAAACCTAAATTAAATGAAGAAAACCTTGAAGATGAATTACACAGGGATTTAAACCAATTAAGAATTTTGAGAGATGAACTGAAGAACATCAAGGAACCCTCTCGGGTTTCCCTTGCCACATCCATACAAAAAATAATAGAATATATCAACATTGCCCATAGTGAGATAACCAATTTGAGAGAATATAGGGATCGAATGAGAGAGCACTATAGCACTGGTATATCTAAAGAGGATATAAAAAACCTGAATATCACAAAATCCCAACTGTGGAGCAAATTTACAGATCCTAGAATAGGACAGCCTCTAGATTTGAGGAAGAGGTGAGTTTGCATGGACTGGTGTAATTACCAGCCATGGAGAGAAAACTAGAGGAAGAGATGGTTCATGGTTTTCGACAAGCCTCCATGCAACAATATCGAGGCCCCATAGTATTTTCTCAGGAAAGTGTGGGATGATTTTGTGTTAGGGTTCCATGTGAACTACTTCAACATCACCGAGTTCCAGGGTGTCGGTTTTGGCTCAGCCCAAGATCAACCTCACACCCACCGAAACCCACTCAGAGGACCTCCTACACCTAGGTGAGAGCCAAACCTACCTCCTCAACCCCGTAGGTTAGGTAGCGGGCTAGATGAGATCCATGAGTCTATAGACGCGCCACATGACACCTTCTTTGGAATACCGCATTTGTGGCTATGTCCTCACAGAGTGAGCAGGACCCCTCCGAGAGACATAGTTATGGACGGTCTATTTGTGGTGGGCGAGGGAGAGTAGATACAGGTGGTTGCCAGGTGGATCCATCCAGCTCGACGAGACCAATGCCACATCGTTGTTCTTGTTGTGGGCATCCATGCAAGGTTCCCATGTAGGAGCATTGCACAGAGAGCTACCTACATGAGGTTAGTTATTGTTTTATTTAAGTATTGATTATACGTTATGAAATCTCATAATTTCTAATAAATTTAACTTAGAATTAGATGTTGATGACTTGATTTTTTTTAATGTACAGCTATTCAGCGGCGAGTCTCCAACACACGGGTGGGAGGACACTGGTTCCTTCAACCTAGATGGAGCCATGGTAGCTGCAGAGGACATCGTGGTACCATACACACATGTATTTTTCTTTCATTAATTAAATTTAATGTTAGTAGTTAATCTTGTCGTCCAAGATATGTGTCTTTCTTGTAATTTTTTTTAATATTGGCATCTTGTTTATTGTTTATTTTTATTGCTCTGCGATCCTGTTTTTCTAACAAGGTTATGAGAGAAAAAAATATTCTACCACACTATCTTAAAATTCATTCAATTCCTTCAAAAATGGATGAAATGTTCTCTTACCTTAATTGGTAACAAGCTAGGAAGTATGTTTGACATTGGTGAAAAAATGAGGGACCTAGAAAAAACTTATGTGGAAAACATTTACATGGAGATGCACCAAGATGATGGGTTAGATAATTAAATTGGTAATTAATGAATTGGGTCTTAGTTGTATTGTCAAGAATTGAATATGTTAAAATAACCATTATCTGCTCAATATGCTACCTCTAATGGAAACTTAGAAGAAAATGTACTAAGAAGGGTATTCTCAATTAGGATACCTTAAAAAATTAGGTTTGAAATAGGAGGAAAAGAGAACTCATAGCCATGTCAACTCTCTAGACTAGAAAGGAAATGAAGCATAAGCAAGGTTTACTAGGGATAACTAGTCAACTAATTCGTATATAAGGAAACTTTACCATCAATAATGGATACAATTTTCTAAGATATAGTTAGGGAAAATATGACAAACACTTACCCTACAAATCATCCATCCTTTGATATTGCACAAGAGAAGCATATGATTTTTGAATATCATTTCAAGGATCGACGAGAAAGTATAAGGAGTAAGCCCATAAGCTTTGTGGATATTCTCTAAAATAGACAAAAATGTAACATCCCTCAAAATCATAAATTAAAATAAAAATTATTATGTAAGTTTGGGATTGTTATTATCACTATCATATCATTGATGTTATGTTGCTTGATTGATGCACAACTTCTATTGTATCACTAAATTAGTTCTTGTCAATCGTCGCGTATTTATTTAAATTATAAGCCCATATTTAGTTAATCTTTTCATCCAATGTAGTTAATATTTAGTAATTGTCGGCCCATATTTGTATAGTTATATTTTTTTACATACTAATACACGATGCCATGAATATGTATGCAGGTCCCACTACATAGGCACGTCGGTGTCACTATCTCTCCATTGACTGCCTTTTTCCCACCATATATGCCAAGTGTATCCCCTGGCATACATGTCCCTTTCCCTGTATCCCTCCCCACCCCGTTCCATCCATCCCTTGCCTCCCACCCACCACCACACTTCCATCCAGCTCCCCCCGCGCNCATCCACCCCCTCCCTTACAATTTACCATGTTTCCACCCTCCCCCCTCTGATCACATTAAAACATACATCCAAATTCACCCATCCCGAACCTAATCCCACCCCCCATATTCCCCCTCCACCCTCTTTTCCTCTTATAGGGTGGCTCATTCCATTCTACATCTAGTTGGCATTTATCACCGTACATCACCACTTCTCCCACTCCAATCCATGCCCTCTCCCACCGTTCCCCCTAGTGTTGTAGCCAATGATGATGTGGATAAATCCTCCACTATGCCATCCACCATAGCATCAGAGTAGGTTGTACACCCCACTGCTCCACTTGACACCCCTAAGGACCAACCGATTGCTCCACCTTCCAGCCCCCAGGACCAACCTGATGTGTTCACAATGAGATTGATTAGTTTATGAAAATATCATGCAATATTAATGAAAATTAACATAGCAGTAAATTGTATGAGTTATCTTACTTTTTAAATGTTGCAGGGTGGCATTGCCGAGAGACTTGGAGCACGGAGGAGGGTAGCCCGCTCACCACTTACGCTCTCATCTTAGGTGAGCTATTTAAAATTTGAAAACGTAAATTTGATTTTTAAATTGTGTTTGATACTCTTACAATTTCTTGTAGGAGTTGACATTTGATTGTTGTCGTTTCAGAGCCCAAGGGGAGGTGGTCGAAGCGGCAAGAAGAAACAAGCTTCCTCTAGCTTGAAGAAGAGAAAGATCGATTTTGGAGTTGCACTTGGGAGCTCTGAGGGTGGGCAGGAGGATTGAGAGACCCTCCTATGTACACTAGCCATGATGTGGCATTTTGGCACGAGTTGGCATATTTTGTATAGGGCACGAGTTGCCATATTTTGTATAGGGCATGAATTGACATATTTTGTATATGACACGAGTTGCCATATTTTGTATATGATTGTAAATTTTTGTATATTAATATATCATTTTGTACTTCTTTATATTACTTTTCCTTTTATTACAAATTTGCATACATTTTTTTTTTAACAGAAATTGAAAAGTTTTGATTGATTAAAATGGCTGTAGCCCAGCCAGGCTTACAAAGGGGGAATTCAGAAAAAGAAGGCTGATGACCTCTAGCTAAACAGTCAGCCTTCTTATGAGTGCTTTGAGAAGTGAATCCCAAATTCTTCTGATTCTATTCTGAGAAAATGATTGCTTGCAAGATTAGACTCTCATGAATTGTGAGCAGAGAAGAATACAAAAACAAAACATTAAATAGGAGGAGAGGAGAAATGCCCCTTAATGAAAGAGTCTAATTTCTTTTGGGAGCTTGAGCCGATGTTTGAGGCTAGTTCCTTTTCTCTACGTTCTTTGTTTGTCTTTTGCCCTCTTATGAGGGGAGGAGAAGGAACTGAAAAGTCTTCAGAATCAGAGGTTCCCTCTGGTGAAGGGACCAAGGATGCAAATCTTGCATGGGCTAGAGTCTCGTGAACCAAAGCGTTGGGGTCTTTCTTAGAACCTGAAGAAGCAGGTTTTGGAGAATCTTGTTCAACTACCTCCAAGGAGCCAAGGAGACCAGGGGGAATGCCCTGCTCCAGGACATCCGCAACTTCAGATTCTTGTGCTTTATCTTCCTGAAGAACTTCAAAACTATTTTTGTTTTCTAGCCATGGAGTATTTGCAACAGGAGAATGATCTTGAGGAGAGACCTTGTGATGGGAAACTTCAGGCTCCTTTTGCCGGGGAGGATGACATCGATTAGTGACCATCTGGAACTTTGTATCTTTGGAAGCTGGGATTTTTGCTGGTTTCTGTGATTCTGCAAGCTTGGGGCAGCTTTTGGCGAAGTGGCCATACACATGACAGAAGTTGCATTTGAATGGGATCTTTTCGTAATCCAGTTCTTGAATGTGGATCCATTCTCCTAATGTGAGATTTAGGGCCTCTGGGAGCCATTTTCCTAGATTCACCACTACACAGATACAGGTGCATTTGAACTGACCCCTTTTGGTTCTGCACTATCTAGATATCATCCTAGCTTATTACCAATGTCAATCAGAGTGATTTTCCCCCAAATATTAAGAGGGGGGTTAGGGAGTCTTACCTAGACTAGAGCGGAAGTGACCTCTGCTTCTGGGTTAAACCCCAGAGACCATGGGGCTAAGAACATGCCTCTCAAGCCCATGAAGAATGGACCCAAATGAAAGAATAGGTCTCTTTCTTCTTTATTCAAGAACAGGAAAACAAAAAACCCTCTTTCGGCTGCAAAGAGAGAGACCTGTCCTTGTAGAAGAGGGTTCCAATGTTCTGCAATCCAGAGCTCCACTACCTTAGGGCTGGGCCACAACCATGTGAACTTACCAATGAGGGATTTATCTGAGAGAATGAGTGCTTTCTAGCATGGATTCGTAGGAGAGAGCTCCAGAGAAGGGATCTCGTCCATATTTTACATGAACTTGGATGGAGTGTGAGAAGTTGCTTGAGGAGAGACAACTTGAACAAGGGCCTTGAAGGCGACAAGCTGGGCATGAAATCCCATTACCTGAGAAAAATCCACGCCAAGACCATGAGGAGAAGCGCCAGCTAGAGGTAATCCCATGCTGAGATAGAAGGAGAGACATCAACCAACGATCCAGCAAGAACTCGACTCTGCGTAGCAAGGGAGGTGACGGCTAGGGAAACCCTGGTCATGTTACAGAGAGCCACTTCACCATCTTGATACATATTTGCATACATTATGTTGAATGCAATAGTAGTTTACAGTTGATGCACTTGCAATAATTATTGTTGACGAAGCAATAAAGTCTGTATGTTCACAATAAAATGCATAAAAAATTTAACACTGTAGGTTAGTTAACAAAAAAATACACAGATGCATAAACGTGTACAATAACAATGATAATTGAGCCCTAACTCCTATAGAACCCTCACTCATATTGAACCAACATACTAACACCTACAGTCTTATTCATTGTCCAAATTGCAATAGAAAGCACTTGTTTGACTTTGGTATTTACATAGTAATTCTAACCTTTAGCCTTCTACTCCATTTTATAACCTTGACTAACCCTAGGACTATCTATCAAACTAGACTATAATACTACCTATTAAGAAGCCATAAAACACAACTAAACAATTCTATTATAGACTAACCCTTGCTAAAACCATTTCCATAGAATCCTACCTTTCCCTCTCTCTAAAGCAAGGCTTATTCCTTTCATTTCCACATTACTTAGACCCCCATGACTCTCCCTATATCTCTGAATGCAATATCCATTTTGGAAAGCCCTAGAACACCACTAA
This sequence comes from Pseudotsuga menziesii, assembly GCA_001517045.1. NCBI lineage: Eukaryota > Viridiplantae > Streptophyta > Pinopsida > Pinales > Pinaceae > Pseudotsuga > Pseudotsuga menziesii. The sequence goes on along the minus strand of LPNX010902822.1, from coordinate 69,249 downwards.
ATCATCCTAATATTCCCTAACTTATTCACTATAATATCCTATTTAGGGTAGCCCTAATAGCCTTCTTACCCACCTATCATAGCCTAAGGTCACTTCCTTGCCTTCCTATCTTACCCACTCGCTAATGCCTCACCTCAAATTTGTCCATAACCCAATTTAAAGTGGCACAAAGACACCCTAAAGGGAATGTATATAAACAATCATTCCCAACCATACTTAAATAAATTTGACAGTGGTATATAAACAACCATAACTTGGAAAAATACTAGAAAAGTCCTTGAATTTCTTGCAAGTCATTGTGTCACCAAAAGCCAAGTGAATATACTTCTTATCATTCCTACTTGACTGGAAATTACATGTTGGACTGTCATAAGACATTTTACTTGACTGGAAATTACATCTTGGACTGTCATAAGACATTTTAATTTAATGGAAATTTGATTTGGTTTAACAGTCCCATTGGCTTGGAAACTTGTCACTTATAAAATTGTTCATCACTGATGTTTACTTAAAAATATTGTACCTTTTTCTTGAGAAGCTAAAAAGTGAAATATAGGACTGTCATAATTCTAAATGCTTGGCTAGAAATACTTTTATGTCGGTTGCAAAAGAGGTTGACTTTGTACGATATGATGATAACGTACCATCAACACCACTAAAATGCTTCAACCACATGCATAATTGAAATGAAAACATCCCATAATGATAACGTCCCATAAAAATTGTTCTTCCTTGACAAATAAAAAATGAAACAAATTCATGAATATGTGTCTTCTATAATGATCTATTGAGCACTTGCAATTTTAACGATCTATTGTACTTATTGCAATTTTAACGATTTAAGAGTTAACATGCATAACCTAGGGTTTAGAATCAACGAGGAAACCCTAACCCTAACTACAGTTTAAAGGTTAGCATGCATAACCTAGGATTTATAATCAATGAGGAAACCCAGACCCAAATGGTGTTTTGGGGTTAGCATGCATAACCTAGGGTTTAGAATCAATGATGAAACCCTAAACCTAGGAGGGAAACCCTAACACCAACCCTACCCAACTATCTCTTGTGGGCTCTTATAAAGTACCTTTTTGTTTATATATGAGCATGCCTAGGATTTGTATTCATATGTCACGTATTCTTTATAGACTAATCAAATGAAATACTTCAAAGCTTAAGCATGGATTACTTCACATAAGCTAAGGTTAGAGCTTCATGAGCACTCATTTTATAAACCATAGTGAAATAAGTAAAACATAACTCATCTTCATCTTACATGTGTTTTGGACTTTCCTTGTCCATATCAATAGGCCTTCCACTCCATTTTCTAACCTTTACTAACCCTAGGAATTCCTATCAAACTAGACTGTAATACTACCTATTAGGAAACCCTAAGACACACCACTAAGTCATCCTAATATACCCTAACTTCTTGAGTGTAATATCCTATTTAGGGCAGCCCTAATAGCCTTCTTTCCCACCTATCATAGCCCAAGGTCACTTCCTTGCCTTCCTATCTTACCCACTCACTTCCTATCTTCTCATCCCTATTGATCCTTCCTTTGGTAGCGACATGTTCTCTTTGGGTGTACACAAGTGCACGATGACCTATCCAAAGGTTTTCACTTAGGATATCTAATGAAATAAACACCATTAAAGTTTACTTAACAAATTCAACCCAAAATTATCTCAAATTAGCATGCATAACCAATTCTAGAATCTACCCAATCATAAATATAATATAAGATAAAATTCAAATCTCCAAGTACACAATATTTGGACAACTGAAATAGTTCTTATGTATATGTATATATATATATTTGGAAACCATAAGTGAAGCTAGCCCCAAACTATCATTGTTTTTATTAAGGTATCCACACTATAATTGTTTTCCTTGTTAGGGTTTATAACCCTAATAATATTTCATCATAGAAGCACATGGCATTTTAGACAAGTCTAGCACCAGTTTTGACATCAACATGTCTATCCTAGGATGATTCCTCAAAACCTAGGTCTTTTTATATTGCATCAACACTAGCACCAAGACCTCCACGGAAAATCAACTAAACTAAAAAAAATATTCTTCTAGGCAAGGAATCAAAAGAAGCTTGAGACTTATCAAGTTAAGTTTTCCATGGTCTTTCCCTAACCTCCATGTATCACATAAGAACAAGAGTGTAATATCACCAAAGAAATTAGCTATTTTCTTTGTATCTTCTACAGGGTTGGAACCCTAATTCTACATCCTTTTCCTTCACAACAAGAGCTATAGATTCTGCAAGACAAACATCAATTCCTCTAGTGTTATATCTCCTTCTCCAAGGTTTACTTACATATATAAACCCTTGTGTCCTCATGCATATCCAAGTTTCATCATGTAATGCATTCCTCCTCTAGTTGTGTACCACATCTTCTTGTTCCCAATGCTCCTCGACATATGTGTTAGAGGTGTTTACAATGCTCCAATGCTTATCCTCAATATGTGTTCCAAGGTGGTTACTATGCTAATTTGTTCTCAACATGTGTGTGAAGGTGGTCACTATGGCCAAATATTTCACTTATCTTCATCCTAATATCACAAGGAAACCCAACAAAATAAACCCTAGTCCAAGTGTACGTTAACACCATGAAGATACATCCCTTTAGGGAACTATTTCCAAGCATATAACATATCCAAAACCTCTTATTATAACAAATTACAACATCAATAAATCTACTGAGCAAAACCCTAGTTTACGAAACCAATGCACAATGGAGTCATTGGGCCATGCAAACACAGTAGAGAGGGCCAACTAGAGATAATGGAATGCTAGGAGACCAACGAAGTCAATGGCTTATCGATCCGACCTCTAGTTTCTAAGTTATGTCGAGTTGCAAGTCGCATGAAAATGTCGTTCAGGGACACTTGGTCACTCTCGGTCCAGGAGAGAAAAACCAAACAGAGTAGCAAGATTGAATGTCGTTGGCTTCGACAAGTGTGTATGGCCAATGCTGATATGGGAACACCACCAAGACTGGCACAGTGGAGGGTTTTGCAGAGTTGACCCACTAATGCGAGAGTTGCATTGAAGGAAACTGAGCAAAACCCTAGTTTACAAAACTGATGCACAATGGAGTCACTGGGCCATGCAAATGTAGTAGAGAGGGCCCACTAGAGGTAATTTCATGCCAAGAGACCAATAGAGTCGATGACTCATCAATCTGACCTCCGGTTGTCGAGTTATGTTGAGTTGCAAGTCACATGAAAATGCCGTTCAGGGACACTTGGTTACTCTTGGTCCGGGAGTGAAAAACCAAACATAGCAACAAGATTGCATGTCATTGGCTTTGAAAGGTGTGTATGGCCAATGTTGATATGGGAACACTACCAACAATGGCATGGTCAAGGGTTTTGTAGAGTTGACAAACCAATGCAAGAGTTGCATTGAAGGAAATTGAGCAAAACCCTAGTTTACGAAATTGAGGCATAATGGAGTCACTAGGACATGAAAATGTAGTGGAGAGGGCCCACTAGAGGTAATGGCATTCCAGGAGACCAATAGAGTCGACGACTCATTGATTCGACCTCCGGTTGCCGATTTATGTCGAGTTGCAAGTCGCATGAAAATGTCGTTTAGGGACACTTGGTCACTCTCGGTCCGGGAGTGAAAAACCAAATAGAGTAGCAAGATTACATGTCGTTGGATCTGACATGTGTGTATGGCCAATTCTGATATGGGAACACCACCAATACTTGAATGGTGGAGGGTTTTGCAGAGTTGACCTACCAATGCGAGAGTTGCATTGAAGGAAACTGAGAAAAACCCTAGTTTACGAAACCGATGAACCATGGAGTCAATGGGCCATGGAAATGAGGTGGAGAGGGCCCACTAGAGGTCATGTAAGTCCAATAGACCAATGGAGTCAACAAATTGTTGATCCAACCTCCAGTTTCTGAGTTATGTCGAGTTGCAAGTCACATGAAAATGTCGTTCAGGGACACTTTGTCACTCCTGGTCCGAGAGAAAAAAACCAAATGGAGAAGCAAGATTGCATGCCATTGGATCCAATAGGTGTGTATGGCCAATGATGATATGGGAACACCACCAATACTTGCACGGTGGAGGTTTTTTCAGAGTTGACCCACCAATGCGAGAGTTGCATTGAATGAAACTGAGAAAAACCCTATTTTATGAAACCGATGAACCGTGGAGTCAGTAGGCCATGGAAATGTGGTGGAGAGGTCCCACTAGAGGTAATGGCATGCCAGGAGACCAACGGATTCGACGGATCATCGATCCGACCTTTGGTTGTCAAGTTATGTCGAGTTGCAAGTCACATGAAAATGTCGTTTAGGGACACTTGGTCACTCTCGGTCCGGGATGACATGCTAATTGTTGGGAATGGTAAGATAATTATTAAAAGGTTGAAGAAGGACTTGGGAAGTCAATTTTCAATGAAGGATTTGGTTCCAACACAACAAATATTGGGCATGATGATTATATGTGACATAAGGAACAAATAATTGTCACACTACTCAGGTGTCATAGTCCATAGTAAGCAAGTCCAACTCTGATATCTCTTGAATGTGACTTGATTTCCATCGATGTGGAAGGAACTATACTATCTCATATCTCTACTGCTGCCTATGTCCCGATTGGAACACTTAATATGCAAGAAAGCAAGGAACTATATTTCTCCAAAAAAAGATAGAAGAAATATTACTTGGAAAGACATAATCTGAGTTGTCCCAGAAGACTTAATATGGGTGTATTTAGATATGGTATATGATAGAAATTGTATATCTTAAACATGAAAAATTCTTTGACCTTTCTATGTGTTATACCTTCTACTTTCACATTCAATTCTAATTATTGACTCAAATAGAAGAAGGATAAAAACTTACTAGAATAGCGATTAAAATTTAGAGATCAAAGCATAATGCACAAGTCAAATACCATAACAATATTAGAGAAATTATTTTTCGATTAGTATACTGATGCAACAAAAATTGGAGAGAAAGTTGCAAAGATATTGGTTACCAGGCATGACATGTAGAGAATAATATAAAGTGCGGAGTTAGAAAACCCGTGAAGGACATGATGTTCGTTTCCTAACAATATTTCCTCCCTCCAATTTTGGAAAAACTTTAAACCTGAAAATGTGCAATATAAGCCTAATGGAAGACCACAAAAATACGAATGTTTCAGTTAGCTGCAATAATATCTCACTTTTGACCAACATTTTTATTACTCACATGCTTAAGCCTCTTGCACCATATTAGATGTTTTTTCCAATATTAAATGGAAACCCAAAAACCTACTATGGATTGATCTTGTATTTTTTATCATAGCAATGATGCTAGGCATATATTTTAAACTCCTGTAGCAAAGGTAAGAGAAACATGGGTGAATAATTAAACTAGTGAAGGGTGTCTATTGAATACACATGCATCAAACATTTTCACTTGAAAGTTACATTCAAATAATTCAATCTCTAATTAAAAAGAACAGAAGTAATTGAGAATGCAAATGATGAAAATTTGTATTCTTACATAGTTTTAGTGGCTAACAAGAAGTAGTGTGAAAGGGATGGAGAAAATAGTCAATTGTCGCTAGTCAAAATAGTTAATTTTAGAGAATCGTGTGCTTGTGAAAGATAACACGTCAAAATCTAGATGACAGTTCCATCAGTGATTGGAATTGACAACTACTATTAAAATACAAGATGATCATGATAACTTACTCTGCTTTCTATGTGAACTGTGCAAAATCCTATCCCTTTCCATCTATATCAATGTCATGTCTGAATATATAACATGTATAAATACTTATTACCAAGTATGATATATTTTATGCACCATACTTTCTTAAACCGACATTTGTAGAGATGGATGGACATCTGTTACATGGATTGACAGCGGTCACATGAACACCAACAGATATGGAGGATGTAGAGATGGATGGACATATGTTACATGTGTACTCCATATCTCCATGCGTACTCCATATATGTTGGTCTTCATGTGACTGATGTAAATCCATGTAACATATGTCCATCCATCTCTGTAAATGTCAGTTTAAGAAAGTACGGTGCATAAAATAGATCATACTTGGTAATAAGTATTTATACATGCTATTTATTCAAACATGACATCGATATAGATGGAAAGGGAAAGGATTTTGCAGAGTTCACATAGAAAGCGGAGTAAGTTATCATGATCGTCTTGTCTTTTAATAGTAGCTGTCAATTTTAATCACTGATGGAATTGGCATCCAAGTGGAGTGTAAGTGAAATTACCCAATCTCATTCAATATAGCCAACTGGATCCTCTCTGACTTTAATTACCTCCATCAATATCTCATTCTATGCATGAGGAAAGAAGTAATGTACATTGGTTGATTTCTTGGTTGACATTGTCTGTAGATGAATGTTCATGCCAACAATCAAGTTTGTGAAGTGATAGGCCATAGAACCTGGTCTGTAATCCATGAATACATGCCCACTAGTTCTTCTTGATTTCCCTTCTAGTGTAAGATATTCACCCTCAACCACCATTGAGACAATAGGAAATTCATTGACTTCATCATTAATCAATGATCCGTTCAAGATTTGGTTACCTCGAATGCATCATGCCAACCAATAATCCGTGCCCCATTCATTGTCTTTCGGGGAAAAAATTGCATATATGTGTCCTAATTGTACAAGATATGAGATATGGTTGTAGTTTGTCAAAATCATTGACTGACCCTCCTCTAAGTGGGTTGTTTCACTGACTACACGTGGGTCTACTACAAGTGACACATGATCCCAATAATCAACCCAATCCATGCATTCGCATTCATCCCATTCACCACTACTATAAGGGCTACAAAAGCAAGCAAGTTTCTGCATCCATATTTCAAATAGGGGGTTGTTTGAGCTTCGAACCGAATGAAATCCATGTGTTCCTTGTACTATGCCGCAACTATAGGAACGTGATCGATCTATGTCAACCACATGCCAAAATTCCTAATTGGCCTTCCTACCCCTGTTGATGTATGTTGCACTTTAGTTCAGTCTAACATTGTTGCATAACACCATTGAACTATGGATTCTGTGTCTTTGATATGGGGGTTTCTGGTAAACCTAATCTCCTCCCTTTGTAGTGTGATATTGATGCATGCACCGACCACATCATGCTCACCTTTATTGTGCCCAATCTCAAAGTAGTTCCATATATGCGGCACATTAAAAGGCTTATGTAACATACTCATCCATTCGAGGACTTGTGCATTTTTGAACTGGCCTACACAACCATCTAACCATATCCAATGCTGATCCATCTGTATATCTCCCTCCTTTAGCTGATCATAGAAAAATAAAAAACAGTGTTTCACATAATGAAGATCATGGCATCTGTCATCACTTACGTAAAAGTTTGTCTCCTATGTATTATCCTATTGTTAATGCTGCTCTCAGGGACATGCCTATACGTAATATGTACCATGATGTTGACTTGGTCGGAATGGTAGTATTGACTCTAAATTTCATTTTATGGCTGAAGGGTGTAGTTTTCTGCAAAATCCACAATTGACAATATGGTCCCAATGGGAAATCCGTCCCTGCATTTTCTGTACTGCTCATCCTACCATCGCACTACATGCAGATGTTGGACATAATGCTCGGTTTTCTTGTATAACTCCATCAAAAAATCACATACCCGTAATTGTTTCCATGAAAAAAAGGGTTGTATTAGAATGCGACCTTTAAAGAATGTATATGTAGAAACTAAACTTGTAAGAGGAAAAACATGCAATAATCATTTGCACCTGTGACTTCACCAATGCAATATTTTTACTTTCCTTCACACTATTTGATTGATAGGTTACGTACTTGAAACTCTGCATCTCCATGCTCATATTTCCAAATTGATGCCCATCGCTTCCATGAATGCAACGGTTCAAAAGAGCAAACCCACTACACCTGTAACAATTCCCATATAGGCATGATATTCCATATTATTTTTGTCCTTCATTCCTTGGAAACATGATGCTGGCGATAAGATATCTAGATGCATTCAGTGGTATTACGGATTCATTGCAGCCCTACTCAAGGTTAGAATGAAAATCACAAAATATATGTTTATACGTGTCATAAAAATATTCATAATATTCTACATGGTATCTACAACAGCATGTGTTTCGATCAATGCATACCAACATACCATGGTTTACATTTCTCAAAGGACATTTGGCCTAAGTTCAATTGTGTGTGCTCATTCCTGAACCTCTCATAGAGTTCAGTCTATGTTGTGTCAAGGAAGTGTTTGATGTGGGCTTCACGTTTAGTAGAACCTTTTCTAAGCTTTAGCACATCTCTTTGATTAGATGAAGGTCTAGTATGATCATGCCAGAAATTTTGTACTAAGTCCTTAACAACATCAATTAGCTTTATATCTCGACGAGGCAACCTGCTGACAAAATCCCAACAATATTTTCCACCTCGAGTCTGTAGATTTTCTCTTATAATAGAGTACTTCTAAACAATTTTTTTATTTAATTTAAGTATCATAGAAGTGTGTGAAAGGAGGCGACATTGCCATGTGGAATTTCTTACAGTTGATTTTGATAACATAAGAGCTGCACAAAAATATTTAGTACGGGACATCTTCCCAATCGCATTAAAAGCATATTTGATATTTCTAACAATATGATTGTTAGCCTCTGAACTTCTAACCATCTTTATGCCGAGAATTCTCCTAACAAAAACTAAACAATTTGAATTTAATAAACATAGTAATAATTGACATTTACCTGCATCACCTTTGGATTCAAAATATTTCTTCATTAATTTGCTACATTGCCAACCAATAGTGCATTTGGGAAACTTACCTTCAAGGCCCGACAGACAACTTTCATCCACATGGATACGTCTAGCAGTCCTTTTTCTTACAGTAGAAAATCAAGGTAGGGTAGGTGGACATGAGATATAGATCCCAGGGCTTCTTTGTTGTGGTGTTTCATTCATATGTCGATTCATATTGGGAGTGTGCTCGACATGGTTGTGGTCTTCTTGGAGAGATTGAAAATTAATCATTTCTCCTAGGTCCAACGCTTCATACTCAACGTCTCTCAATATACCTATGTCTCCAAGAGATTCAACATGGCTCGTTGATGGATTCTTGGTTGGAGACTGTGTTGATGTTGGAACTTGATTTGGGTTTGTTGGACGCAACCGCTTCACCCGTGGTTCTGAAGTAGAGGTTTTTATGTCATCAACTCTGTTAGGATCGATCGCAGTATCCATGGAAATTTTTGGACCTTGTCTCACTCTCTCCATTTCCAACCTGGCCTTTTCTCTTACCTCATTTTCCTTTTCAATGGGCATATTCCTTCTAGTTTTTCTTGCTCTATTACGTGAGTTTCCCATATCCAAAAGTTTATTTATCAAAATTATGAGGTCTACCCCTGCGTAAGAAGAAAAAAATAAGGTATTAGTTCCATTATACAAGATACATGACGTGTTCCAACATAATTAACTAAATTACAAATATGCTAGTATTCTAATTATTGGCATTGATACATAAATGTTGATTAAAGGTTTCTCTTTATGTTTGAGCCAAAGTTTCATTTCTATACTCTATTTGAGTCAAGTAAAGAGAGTCAAATTTGGAGGTATTACAACTATAGGATTATGACTTCCTTTGTGTTAAAAAAGTATTGGAATTCAAAAGAAGATGAGTGAAATATTCTTCATTTCCAACACCTTCAGATGAGATGACATTACACTTAATATTCCACATTAGTTGAGAGGGAAGACACAAGTTGGTGTTTGGATGTCCTGGGAATAAATTGAATAAATTACACTCAAGTTAACTATTAAGAGAACAAATTGACTAATTACACAATGAGGAGGTTGCAAATCCCTTGAAAAAAAAGAGAAATCATTGATGTAGAGGCATCCCTATCAAGCTCAAAGGAATGTTATGATAAATCTAGCATGAAGAGGAGAGCATGGAAAATTTGGTGAACTGTTCAATATGGACCCTCTCCCATGATTTCTTCCAAGGTTTTTATACAAATTGAAGAGTCTCAATATAGAACCTCATCTATGCCATCCTTGTGGGAAATCAAAATATATTCATGTGCAAATGATTATTAGTCTACATTGCATACTTCATATTGTATAGAGAATATGGACAACTTGGTGAACTATTCAATATGGACCCTCTCCCGTTATTACTTCAAAGGTTTTTTTTAAATTGAAGAGTCTCAAGAGATAACTTCATCTATGCCATCATTGTGTGAAATCAAAATATATTCATGTGCAAATGTAAATTAGTTAACATTGCATACTTTATCTTGTATGGAGAATATGAGACTTGTTTAGATGTGAAGTTGGGATTTATTCTTGTGAAATTAAATGTTGTCTATGAGAGAGATATTGTTGTAGGCATATCATAAAACATAAATCAGTGAAATGATCTGAAAGCTTGTGAATTAAAACAATTATTTACAATTCACCATACCTATTCAAAATGATCTCTTCTTCTAATGAAAACTTGTAGTGTGAATCTTTCCACTAACTTCCAAGACCACTAAATATGTTTGTTATATTCCAAGAGTGATATTCTATCCAATAGATCAAAGAATGGTGATGGATTGTCAGCCAAATTGCATAGTTCATGAGCACAAAATGCACGAACAACAAAAGATAACCCGTGAAAATTGGTAGCAATCCCGAGAATCCATACCTCTATTTTTTTAAACTTGTAACAGGTGCGTGCACACATATTTAAGCACACACACACACATGTATAAGACCATGCACACACATTTATGCGCACGTTCCCCTGTCTAAGTTTTAAAGCATTTACTCACTAACGTTTATCTCATTTAATGACTAACGTTATTGAACAACGACTTCATATTCATGATTACTTCGAGCATTTTTACAATATAGTCTTCACCACTAATTTATTTTGAGGCCCATGGGTGCCATTATGAGGTCTTAGGCTCCTTGCCTATGGCTAGTGGAGGGTAAGGGAGGGCTCCAACACTAAACCTATCATCATCATCATCATCATCATTATTCCTCAACATCATCATCATCATCATCACCTTCATTGTTCATCATCATTTTCATCATTGTCATCCTCATCCTCCTCATCATCCTCACCCTCATCCTCATCCTCATCCTCATTATCATTGTTCATCATCATCGTCATGGTCATCATCATCATTCCTTCAAAAATACTTGAAAATAAAATCAAAGAAAAGTTTCAACTAAACCTATCATCATCATCATCATCCTCATCCTCCTCCTCCTCCTCCTCATCATCACCATCACCATCATTGTTCATCATCATTGTCATCGCCATCATCATCGTCATCGTCATCATCCTCATAATTGTCATTGTCATCATCCTCATCATCATCATCACCAACATTGTTCATCATCATCATCATCATCATCATCATCATCATCATCATCATCCTCATCCTCATCCTCATCATCCTCATCCTCATCCTCATCATCATCATTGCCATCATTGTTCATCATCACCATCATTGTTCATCATCATCACCATCATCATCATCATCATCATCCTCATCCTCATCATCATCCTCATCATCATCATCATCATCATCCTCATCATTATCGTAGTCATTATCCTCATCATCATCATTGTCATCCTCCTCCTCCTCATCATCATTATTCATCGTCATCATTCCATTGCAAATGCTTGAAAATAAAATCAAAGCAAAGTTTCAACTAAACCTATCATCATCATCATCATTGTTCCTTGTCATCATCATCATCATCATCATCCTCATCATAATCATCATCATCATCACCATCATTGTAATCATCATCATCATCATCATCATCTTCATCGTCCTCATCGTCCTCATCATCATAGTCATCATCCTCATCATCATCATTGCCATCATCCTCATCATCATTATCACCAACATTGTTCATCATCATCGTCATCATCCTCCTCCTCCTCCTCCTCATCTCATCATCATCATCATCATCATCATCCTCATGATCATCATCATAGTCATTATCCTCCTCCTCCTCATCATCATTTTTCATCGTCATCATTCAATTGCAAATGATTGAAAATAAAATCAAACCAATTTTTCAACTAAACCTATCATCATCATCATCATTGTTCCTCATCATCATCGTCATCATAATCATCCTCATCCTCATCCTCATCCTCATCATCGTCGTCATCATCATCATCACCATCATTGTTCATCATCATTGTCATCGTTATCATCATCATCATCCTCATCATCATCATAGTCATCATATTCATCATCATCATTGTTATCATCCTCCTCCTCCTCCTCCTCCTCCTCCTCATCATCATCATTATCCTCATTCTCATCCTCATCATCCTCATCACCATCATTGTTCATCATCATCATCATCGTCATCATCATCATCATCATCATCCTCCTCCTCATCATCATCATTGTCATCATCCTCATCATCATCATTGTCATCCTCCTCCTCCTCCTCATCATCATTCCATTGCAAATGCTTGAAAATAAAATCAAAGCAAAGTTTTAACTAAACCTATCATCATCGTCATCATTGTTCCTCATCATCGTCATCATCATCATCATCCTTGTCCTCATAATCATCATCATCATCACCATCATTGTTCATCATCATTGTCATCATCATCATCATCATCCTCATCCTCAACATCATCATAGTCATCATCCTCATCATCATCATTGTCATCGTCCTCCTCATCATCATCCTCATCCTCATTGTCATCATCATCATCGTCATTATAATCATCCTCATCCTCATCCTCATTCTCATCCTCATTGTTCATAGTCATCATCATCATCCTCATCATCATCATCATAGTCATCATACTCCTCATCATCATAGTCCTCCTCCTCCTCCTCCTCATCATCATTGTTCATCGTCATCATTCCATTGCAAATGCTTGAATATAAAATCAAAGAAAAGTTTCAACTAAACCTATCATCATCATCATCATTGTTCCTCATCATTGTTGTCATCATCCTCATCCTCATACTCATCATCATCATCATCATCATCATCATCATCATCACCATCATTGTTCATCATCATTGTCATCGTCGTCATCATCCTCATCCTCATCATCATCATTGTCATCATCCTCATCATCATCATCACCAACATTATTCATCATCGTCATCATCATCATCCTCATCGTCATCATCATCATCCTCATCATCATCATCCTCATCCTCATCATCATCATCATCACCACCATCATTTTTCATCATCATCATCATCGTCATCGTCGTCATCATCATCATCATCATCATCATCATCCTCATCCTCCTCATCATCATAGTCATCATCCTCATCATCATCATTGTCATCCTCCTCCTCCTCCTCATCATCATTCCATTGAAAATAAAATCAAAGAAAAGCTTCAACTAAACCTATCATCATCATCATCATTGTTCCTCATCCTTGTCGTCATCATCATCATCCTCGTCCTCGTCATCCTCGTCCTCCTCGTCCTCGTCCTTGTCCTCGTCCTCGTCCTCATCCTCATCCTTGTCCTCATCATCACCATCATTGTTCATCATCATTGTCATCGTCATCATCATCCCCATCCTCATCATCATCATCATAGTCATCATCTTTATCATTGTCATTGAAATAATCCTTATCATCATCATCACGATCATCATCATCACCATCATCATCGTTCCTCAGCATCGTCATCATCATCATCATCACCTTCATCATCATCGTTCCTCAGCATCATCATCATCCTCATCATCATCTTCATCATCATCACCATCATAGTCATAATCATAGTCATCATCATCCTCATCATCCTCATCGTCGTCGTCATCAACATCAACATCGCAATAATCATCATCATCATCATAATCACCGTCATCTTAGTAATAGTCATCGTGATCATCATCATCATCACCATGATTGTTCATCATCATAGTAATTATCATCAACCTCCTCCTCATCATCGTTGTCATGAACATCATCATTCTCATCATCGTAATTATCATCATCATCATAATCATCGTCATCATACTCATAGTCATCATGATCCTCATCCTCATCATCATCATCACCATCATTGTTCATCATCATCATCATCATTGTCATCATCCAGATTTGATCATCATTGTCATCCTCCTCCTCCTCCTCCTCATCATTCTTCATCATTGTCATCATCCTCCTCCTCCTCCTCATCATTGTTCATCATCATCATTACATTGCAAATGCTTGAAAATAAAATCAAAACAAAGTGTTTACTTAACAAATACGCGCACACGTCTTTAACGCGTGCACACAAAGTAACGTGATCGCGCTTCTAGTGTGCGCGCGCTCGTGATTTAAATTTAGAATTTTGACGGAAACTTTTTTCCAACCTACGTGGTGGATGACTTGGCTGCTTTGGTTTTAGGTTTGGGTTGCCCAACCAAGTGGTTTGGACTGTCTTATGACATAAAAACTTGATTTGTACTACTTCTCCTATTTCATGCATGATTTTCAATATGCCACGCTTGTCCACTGCTAATGAAAATTCACACACTTGTGTAACTCTGTTTGTACATTCTGAATATGTAATTTTTATTTAAATCTATTATCTTTTTCTATTTTTTATTTAATTTTAAATGGACTAACATCAATTGAACACAAAACGTAAGCTATTTTCTTCGGCTATAACTTTTGATTGGATCACCTATTTAGAAAATGGAAAAGAACCCACACAAAATACACAAAGACCTACATCCTAAAAAAAAATATCGTTCATTGACTATGTTAAGACCAAGATGTGGTGGACCAATGCTCGACCCTGTCACTTTAGAGCGTCATTGACTTCCTTAATTTGAAAAATAAAAAATATAACATAAATAAATATGGAAAAATACGTTGCACTAAACACACCTGTTATCTACAACTCTATATAATTTTTTTCACAAAATTCCACCATTTGCATACCAAACGAGTGGACCAACGCAAACATATTCATTATTTTTGGGAAAAATATAACATACCAACCTTAGAAGAACCTCATTTTTTGGGATTTATGCTTAGTTTCCATAAATAAAAGTTATATATTCTGGAAGGTAATCCGATTGTCCACGTTTCATATTCTTACGCCATATTCCAAAAAGTTGTGTAGGTACCTCTAATATTTCTTTTTAATGTTCAGATTTCTGTTTTTCCAAAAGTCCATTGCAACAAACGTGTCATAAGTGGCCAGCATTAGCTTGCACCAGCCCTAAAGGTAAAAAAAAAAACTTCTTTTTGAATCTTAACATTTATCATTAGATGTTTGGTTCCTTCCTACAAATCATCTTCTACACCCACAACACATGCTACAATTTATATATCTCAACTAACATATATTTATTGGATGGTGTTCACTGACTTAGAATTTAATAGTACTTCACCTTTTCCATTTGTGTATGCTCTTCTTTGATTTTTTCAGTGATTCTTTTTGGTTGATCAAAATTAAATTCGAAGGTTTCCCATCTCCTCATTAATTAGAAAACATTTTACTTTTAATGTTTACTTTTAGTCTATTTCCTTCAAGAATATTCAAGACATACACATCATGTTACCTTCATTTTCAGTATTAAAACAATTTAGGCTAATTTGAAAAGTTATGGAAACATTAATTGGTTGGAGGCATGCCTTATTGGATGTTATCTTCACATACTCTACCATGCAATCTCAGTGAAAAAATATGCTTGAAGGTTTGTTTACTTATTTATAAAATAAATTTTTTACTTTGGATTATGCTTCAATCTTTAACAATTTGGAATAGGGTATGCTTCAACCGCTTAATAGGAATCAAAGGATTAATAGGAAATATATCAGAAATAAATAAACACTAAATATAACCATAGTAACAATAATCATTATAGATAATGCATAATTGTTGAAATCAGAAAATCAAATAATAGTGATTAAAAGATATAAGATAAATATTTCACACATTAATGAATATATGAACATATATGTATTAATAAACGGATAAAAATGAACTACATATACTTTTATATAATAGAAATTAAAATTAATGATAGTACCAGTGTATTACAACGAGCTGACATGAATGAAATTTTCCCAAATGCTCTAAGTAGATATCACTTACAGAATCGAGTATTTTTATACATAACTTGCAAATCCCATAACAATAAAAGGTTAAAGTTTTTATAATGGTTGCGAGTAACTAACTCCCTATGACTTTGCAAACTAAGTATATATACTCTTTCTACCACAAGAAGATCTCTAAAATTATTTCCTATAGAGGGATGACACTTAACATCTATCATCACTTTAGCATATTTGAATTTAATAAGATTGACTCACATAATTTGGTTCAATAAGAAGCTTGTTGTTGGTAATTAAATGACTAATGCATGAACTTACTCAATGATTCCATTAGAAGAAAAGATTTTATTGTCTTGGTGAATCTTCAAAACTGATAATGTGGACTAAGGAAACTTTATCACTGACTTGGACGCTTCAAGTGTCTTGCAATTGATAGTTACATCTTGAATGGGTTTTTGAGGCTGCCACAAAATTCAATTGTTTCTATATTCACTCAAACAACTAAAAAATGAACATGAATATAACAACAACAATAGATAATCCTATATGAAACCACCACCTATAACATAATTATGAGTTGGATTAGAAACAATTTTAAATGTGAGATAAATCAAATGAAGATGAACTAATTCTAATATGATAAGCATGCCTACATAATCTACAATTATGTAGGTATGCTAAGTACTACTACAAAATGATTAACGCATGAAGTAGGAGAATTACCTGAATTCTGGGATAGTGAACCAAAATGCTAAATATTTCCTATAATATGATATATCAACAAAAAAAATAGAACAAGGATCTGCTTAATACCTCGGAGAGGCATCTGTTGTAATCACACAGATCACATAAGGTTACCAATAATACACATATAGAAACATATATTCATTTAAATACAAGAGACAAGAACAGATGATAGAATAACAGATTATATTAGTGAACCACATGAGGGTCCATACATACACAGAACTGAACCAATTTCTTAATTGGCTCAACAGCCTATTATATATGATTACAAAACAGTTATGAATAACTACTTGTCGGTTTAGTCAACCGACACGACCTTTGGAGGCCGACCTAATATATGATTAGTTGGTTAACTAATCTAGTTGTCTCACCGACTAGCTCCTCTAACATCTCCCCCAGGAACAAAATATTTCTTCGTCCCGAAGAAATAGGGGAGGTAAGAAAACTATGTATTAAGTAGCTTTCTTCCCATTTGTTCTGTTTTCATGGGATGTGTAGTCAAATAGATGGTATTTTCTGTACACATACTTCGACGATGGCTTCTGCTGTAATGGCCAGTTGGTGTTGAAATTATGCCGAAATTTAGAGAGCTCTATGGATGTCTATGGTCAAGGTTGTAATGCTGGATAGGGTCAACATTTTCTCCTGAATTGAAATATCTATAATATTATTCATGTCGGGTGCCAAAAATTGGGATTTTTCATTTGCTATGTCCATCGTCCTTTTCATTTGTGGATAGGTTGTGTCCAGTTTGTCGATGCTAGGAAGAGCATGGTTCACCCACTAATGAGATTGTTTCTTTAGCTTCTCTAGCTTCATGTTTCTAATACAATCAAATCTTGTATTGTGCTCATCATTGTTTCTTTAAGAACCTGTTGATTTTCTAGTGTCTTGATATGTTCGCGGGTTTCTCAAGCCTGCTGAAATACTCGACCATAGTGGGTGTACCAGCTGCACAGTACTTCTTCTATAGTGGCTGAGTCCTCCAGATGTTCTTGTAGTACATTGTGTGCTTCTGAAAATCTTGTGTAATGGTGTCTTAATAATAAAAATGTTTCTTATTTTTTCTCCTCTTTCCTGACCTGTAGCTGTGCCCGAAGGTTCAAAACGACACTTTCCAGCAGCTGGTAAGCTTTCTCTAGTGGTTTGTCTGTGTTGGTCTCATTTGCTCATGGTAAAACTGTATGAGTCGAATTCCTACATCTGGTCAATAATTCGACTTGTTCTTCTTTAAGTTTATCTATCTTCTATTTTCTACTTTGATTTCTCGTTGTTTCTTCCTTAGTGAGTGCTCCCAATAGTTGATCCAGTTCTCCATGTCTAAGTTTTGGTGTGTCGACTACAGTAGTTGACCCTAGTTGTTGAAGGTGAATGAATGTCGATGAATTTTGTGTCTGCTATTGTTCTTTTTTCTTCTTTTATTTTCTTTTGCTCTTATGTTTCGAATGATGGACGAATACTTATATTGACAATACTGATGTTGACTGATGTTGTGTGTGTGGTGCTCTTCAGTCGACGGGTTCTCCATCGACTGGAATTCTGTTGTGGCGGGTTTATCTTGCTGAATTACATGGGTGGGACTTGTGTTTGTTTGTGCTTCCAATGATGGTGAGGATAGTGGTTATATATTATGAGGAAAATCTAGTTCCAGTGGTGGTAATTATGATGGTTTTAGGTTTGGCGGAGGTTCTGAAGTCGTTGGTGGTGATGGAAATGGTGAGTGATCTAGGCTCATTGGAGTGGTTGGAATGACTTCTGTTGATATAGGGTCTTTGAATTCTGTTTGTGGGGTGGTAGGGTCATTGGATTCGCCAAAATAAAATTGGTTGTCTATGGTTTGGTAGATTTCTAGTGCATCCCCCTGATCATCGTCCTCTAGGTCTCCTACCGGTTCATTGGTTGGTGTGAAAGATGAAGTCTATGTTGCGAAAACTTGGGATGACTTGTCGGGATTTCTAAGAAATGTCGATTGAATGACTCCCACCACTTTTGGAGGTGGTAAGGCTTAGGCGGTTTGTAAGGTGAGGCTCTATTGGCAAAAGCTCCACTATACGAGTTTATGAGTGGTGGTGATCTGCTGGGCTTGGAGAAATATGTCCAGTAGCTTATTGATGAATTTCTGGAGGCTGATATCTTTTTCCACTCTCTCCTTAAGTGTTTCCGACATTTCACTTTTGTACAAGTCGGTTGGACTAATGTTGGTCGATACTATCATATTTTCCTGTATTATTTGGGTTGGATATGGTGGTGGGGGATTTGAAACTAAATCAATGGATTTGACTACAGGAGGGTTTGTAAGTTTTACCTTTTTATCTTTGGCGTGCCTTGCCTCTTCTTTGACAAATCGTTTGAAATGTTCCTCGACAAAGACTTTATTTTTGGCAGTGTCTATCAAGATGTTGATTTCCATAGCATGTAATTTGTCCTCATCCTCTAAGCTTTCACTTCCGTTTTCCTTTTGATGTGATCTCTAGGTGTTTTCGAGACTTGGTAATTTCAGTATCTATTTGTCGGATGTTCTTCTTCGTCAGCTGATATGATGGCTTCTCTGTCTCTCTTTCTTTCTCCTCCTATTGTTGAGTCAGTACCATGGTGTTTTGTTCTATCGGTACCATGGCTTGTAGTTTTGTCGTTTCATTTTCAATTTGGAGGGGGCTCTGCTCGATTTTCAGGTTGTCTTCTGAAGTAAAGGTACTAATATGAAGGTGAAATTCATAGTCTTCTTCCTTCTCCTGGATGGTCAAAGGTTTGAAAATAGAGTGGTTAATATATTTTATAGCCTCTGGTATAATTATTTTGGTTTTGTCCTGTTTGGCTAGTTCTGTAAAAATATCCTTGGCTGTTGGATAATAGTTGATTGGATTTGATTTTGCTATGGAACCTTGCGCATGTCATACTGCAGTGTGGTCAAGTTCCAATTGGATGTGTGCTGTAGGAGGTAGACATCTTCAGATGTTTTGAGGCACCCTCCATTTGGCTGTTTGAATTTTAATATTTTGAAACCAGTGTTCTAAGAACACTTTTCCTTCTTCTTGTTCCTGTGGAGTTCTAGCCATTGAGAAAGGATTCATACACCACGTGTGGAACCTGTTCGGCTCTAAGAACTCCCGATGCCTAACTGGACATAGGTTGTACATAGCTATCCATATTAATAGTGATGGGAGTCTGATTATTGAACCTGATTCCTGGCACTTTTCATAGATAGACTTGAGCATGTTGGCCACGTATTGAGCCCAACAGTATACTTTCCCCAATTCTTCTATGCAGGTGACAACTTTCAGCATGTCGAGTTTCAAATCATAGCCTCGTCCTATGACAGTCAGGCCTGTGGATATGATTTTGCCCACTATTTTGGGTGTATTGAATTTAATTTGTCCGATAATTAACCCTTTTTAATTTTTCCCTATTGGTGTCCCTGTTAGTATTTCAACCAACCCTTTTTTGATACCTACAGGAACATGGTTTCCTTTGTTTGAAATCCCAGTAAGTTTGTAGATGGTTTCGACTGATATTTCCACTAGTTTATCAAAGTAGATATTCCCATTGTGGTACCGGTTGATGATGAATTTGGTGAAATTTTCTTTTGTCCCTCCAAAACTTGCCATAAGGGGCGCATTCATGTAATTAAAAATTGTTCTCTAGTTGATTTTGTTCCGTTTCTCTGTCATTCTTGAGTTACCCTTGTAAGCCCATTTTTTTATTTCTACCTAGTGACGCACCCATGAAACTTCCTACAATTTTGCATTTTTAATGTTTTGCAGCCTTTTCACTAGGGGTATTACATCAGATTCCAACTCTTTTTCTTTGGCTGTCATGGCTCTATTTTGTTTTGGGGCCATTTCGTCGATATCTGGTTTGGATTTCTTCGTAGTTAATTTTCTCATGGAGATCTGGTAATTCTGTCGCTCTAGCTCTTGGTAAAATGGTATGAAGTCTTCGTCCGATGTGGTATTTATAGGTGGAGCAAATGACGATCTTGTCGATGGTGCTATTAATGGTGGATTTGATGGTAAAGGACTCTTGATTGAAGACTCTTTTAATGCGTTCTACTTTTGGCTCTCCCCCTGACTGTAGTCATGATGGGTTGATTTGAACTTTTGATCCTCTTGTCGATGTCAATGATATGGACGATATGCGGTATGTAGATGGTGAAAATGTCATTTATTGTCAAATGGTGGTCTACTATGTCTCTCGATATTTCCAGTCATTTTGGTTTTCTTTGATTCTTTTGGATTTTAGGTTTTTGTATTTCTAGTTTTTCTAGTTTTTCTAGTTTTTGTTAACAGTTTTGATAATTATTTCTCTTTTAATTTTTTATTGTTTTGATTATATATATATATATATATATATATTTCAAATTTATCAATTTTGGTACCGCTTTAGTTGGGGACCGTTTAACAGTTTCCAAAATAATATGCCCTGTAATGTTCTCAGTCGGGCTAAGCCATTGGTGTTAATTTCTTCCACAATGTAGGGTCCAATCCACTCGGTGTGGAGTTTCTTTGTTTTTTCTTTCACTCGACTGTTATACAGTAGTGAAATATTTCCAACTGATAAGTTTTTGTTTTTAATGTTTCGATTGTGCCAAGCCTTCTGTTGTTGTTTCAGAATTTCTTGGTGTTGTACATCAATTAGTTGGTGCTCCTCTAGTTTGGCTAATTGCATTAGTTGGTCCTTCCTTGCTTCCTTGACATTAATATGAAGTATGTCGGCTATCACTGGTGTCTGTTGTCGAAAGTGTAAAGGGACGACTGTTTCTTGGCCATAAACTAATAAAAAAGGTGTTTGGTATGTCGATCATTTATATGTTGTTATGTATTACCATAGCAATGTAGGAATTTTCTCATCCCAGTTGTCTTTGTCGTCGTTACAGATTTTTTGTTAGAACTCTTGTTAATGTTTTGTTGAATGGCGCTATCGCCCCATTCGATTGAGGGTGATAGGCTATACTTCATCGGTGTAACACCCCAGTTTTGACCTTGTTTTCATTTAAATAAAGTGATGTAAATAATCATGGTGTGGAGCTAGGAAAAATCCCCACCATCGATTTAGTATTTATATTTCGGCGATTAAGGTTAGGCTGATGGTATTTTGTGCTAGCCGACACATTATTATTTTAGAAATCATGCTAAAATTGCAATTTAATTAAAAACCTACATCCAACTATGTCAACGCAACTAAATGAGATGGGGCCATGATTTTCCTAAGGATAAGGGAGTGGGGAATTGGAAGAGTGGGAAAAAATTTGAAATGGGTAAAGCACCATTTCTGGAAAAACCTTTCTAAATTTTCTTGGGAAAAGAAAACACGAAAAATGGTTACTTTTCCCTCACGAATGGGCATTTCACCTTCCCCTCATGATTTTGACTGTGTGTAACATTTTTGGATCCCAATATTCATTCATGTAGCAAGAAAAAACCACTCTAAGTCTGGACCCTGGGGGATTCTCTCCTTTTTCTGCGATTTGTCTTCCTTTCACGAATTTCGGTTGTTCGGAAATTTGTTTTCCTTCCCATGATTTTTTCTGGTTGCTAGTTGTTTTCTGTATATGATTTCCCAGTAGCCGATTTGGTTTTATTGATTGAATTGACCAACAAATGATTTGGTTTTTTTGATTGAATTGATCAGCAAATGTTTTGGTTTTGGTAATGGCAGCAATCAGTCTGGCTTCGACAATGTTCAGAAATCCTGGATTACTATGTGTGTATGTAATCCCTAGAGTATGCTACATTTTGTTAATTTCGATACTGAGATAACTATGTGCACATCATTTCTTTGGAATCTACATTGATTGAAGGAATGGAAATGGAGTCTATACTTGCTTGATAAACCTAGTGTGTTAAAGAACCTCACCGACCAATCTAGAAGGATGGTTTTCTTCTTTGCATGCCCTGAATAGCATTGGAAGGGAAGGCATGTCATGAGGGACTCTGTAGCAGAGAAGGGAATGCTTCCTTGTGTTGGGTGTGTAATGGTTTAAAAATCATGCTAGATCCAGTGTGGGTGTTCATATCTCTGGGGATGAGCTCACTATCTTAGCAGTTAGTTTTTCCACTTCCTTGGTAGCCTACTAAATCCATATGTTGGGCTTGTCTACGTTTCACGTGATTTTGGCTAAGTGTAAACCACTTCTTGTGTAAGTCTGATAATCCCAACTATGTTGTCTTGATTGAATTTTATCATATCCTTGGATATGGGTGAAGTCTGCTAGTGTTCCTTATTCCTTGGGGAAATCATGCCCAGCTCGGGGGTGGAAGTGTTGCTAAGAGATTAAAGAGCACACTAGCCTATGGTTGGGTGGA
Source organism: Pseudotsuga menziesii (assembly GCA_001517045.1). Taxonomy (NCBI): domain Eukaryota; kingdom Viridiplantae; phylum Streptophyta; class Pinopsida; order Pinales; family Pinaceae; genus Pseudotsuga; species Pseudotsuga menziesii. Next base: position 46,114 of record LPNX010902822.1, on the reverse strand, counting down.
ACGTTGCAGTGACATAGTTGGTTGCGGGATAGGCTTCTTTCAAAGATAAGTATTCTTGTTTATTTAAGTTCTACAACTGTATTTGCTTATGAATTATTATTATGAATTTATCATGAACATCTTGAATGCATGAATGTATTAAATGAATGATTTGCTTATGTTGTATGTATCATGTACCTTTCATTATATATGTTATCTAAAATGTAGTATTACATTATGTTCATGGGGGATTAGGGTGCCTGGGTTGATAGATTTTGTTGCGTCCTCTCTGTCGAGTAAGGGTTAGGGATGTGACAGTTGGTGGTCAATTTTGAACTGTTCTGTTAATGCTGCAATGGTTTTATTGATGAAGCGTGAGCCTTGGTCACTGATTAGGGTTAGTGGGAATCCAAATCTAGTAATGATATTTTCATAAATGAATTTAGCAGCTACCTCACTAGAGTAGGTTTCGACAGGTTCCACTTCTTCCCATTTAGTTACATATTCTATTGCTGTTATGATGTACCTTGCACCTGTTCTTTTTGTTGGGACTGGAAATGGACCTATAAAGTCGATAGCCTAGATTTTGAATGTTAGGCTTGGGTTTACAGATATCAAGGGCATCTCTGTGCTAGGTAAAGGTTGACTAGACGTTGGCAGTGATCACATTTGCTAACAAACTTCTTACAGTCTTTGTAAAGTGTCGGCCACCACAGTCTTAATTGTTGGATTTTCTTGGTAGTTGTATTCAACTAAAAATGTCCTCCCACTGGTCCATGATGTGGTTCATACATAATTTTTCTCATTCATGCTCCAGGACACATCGACAGAGTACTTCGTCCAAACCCATTTTGTACAAAATTTCCGTTGATTAGGCTATATGGTGCAACTTTCATGGCTATAATTTGTTTCTTCTTAGTGTTCATGCCTTCAGGTGCTTGTCCATTCTCTAGAAATTGTGTTATTTCCTCCAATTTTGCAGGAATAACTTCTATTCAAAATATGTGTGCATTCTACAGGTCATGTTTGACTCCTGTTGGTTCCTCCCCCATGTCGATTCTTGAAAATTTGTCGGGCCTGACATTTACTCTTCCTGGTTGAATGCTGACTTCAAATTCAAATTCTTGGAATAGTAACAACCATCGACAGATTCTACGATGGTGTAGAGGCTTGTTTACCTGATATTTAAGTGCTTGATGGTTAGTGTAGAATATGAAAGGGTTATCCAATAGGTAGTGACGATAATTTTGGAGTGCAAAGACCATCTCTAGCGCCTCCCTTTCTGTTGTTGAGTAGTTTCATTCTTTTTTATTTAATTTTCTGCTGACGTAAATGATTGGATAGTCCATTCCATCTTCACCAGGTTGTGTCAAAATCACACCTATTGCTAGGCCTGAAGCATCAATATGTGCATGGAATTTGATCGACCAATTTGGGAATCTGAGAATGGGTTCTTCGACTAACTTTCTTTTTAATGTGTCGAATGATGTATCACATTCTTCCATCTAGTCGAACTCCTGATCTTCTATTAACATTTCTTCCAATGGGTTATGTCACATCTGAGTAGCGTCAAATGAATTTTCTATAATATCCTGTATGATCTAACAATACTCTGACCTATTTTGGATTCACCGGTGGTTTTAAGTTTAGGATTATTTTAATTTTTGCAAAATCAACTTTGATTCCTTCCTTGTAGACAATGTTCCCTAGTAAGATTCTTATAGGGGTTAAGAAGATACATTTTTTTATATTGAGAGATAACTAGATTTTTCGACATCGTTCCAACATAAGCCTTAACCATTCACAATGGTATTTCAGCATGGAATAGATCGTCTAGTCGTCAAAGTTTACTGCCATCATTTTATAAATGTATTCTTGAAATGTTTTGACAACTATTCTTGAAAACACTGCAGGTGCATTCTTGAGACCAAATGGCATCAATATGTAAACAAATGATCCAAATTCACCGATGAATGTAGTCTTTTATGGTCTTCTTTGGCTATTGGTACTTGATTATACCCTGAAAATCCATCAATTAATGAGTGACATTTGTGACCTGCGACTTCATTTAGTATTTCATCGGCATATGGGGTCGAAAATGGATATGTTAGAGTGACTTTATTTAATTCTCAGAAATCGACACATATTCTTAACTTTGTTGGGTTGTGATTTTTCGGTTGGACGACCATTGGGCTTACCTATTCTGACTGGTCAATAGGGTAAATAATTCCAGCTGTGAGCATGTTGTCGATCTCCTTTTTGACTATTTCTTTGTATTTGTGAGCTAAATTGTAGGGTCTTTTCTTGATAAGCTTGGATTCAAGTTTGATGCCGATCTTTGTCTCACCCATTTATTTTACTAACCCTTTTAGGTCTTTGTAGTCTCGAGCAAATAAATCTTGAAATTATTTTAATAGGTCTCTGATTTCTATTTTTTTGTCTTCGCTCCAATAATCATTGATTCTTTCCATTTTCAGTATGTTATCATTAGATATGTCGATTTTTATGGTTTGAAATTTTATGTCCATCCATTCTCATGCCTTGATTTCGTTAATCTGTCACCTACCTTATTTGAACTGTGTAAATGTCATTGGAAAGTCTGTTGTCATCATCCGGTCGGTATTGTCTTTGTCGTTCGATTTGATTTTGAATATCGTTCTGACTGGTTTGACCATTTCCGAGTGATCGGGTTTCCACTGAAATATTTTCCCATATGTATGTTCATTTTCTAATTAGAGTCTCATCGACTATGGTATTTTGTTTGATCGAATGTTATGGTGTGCTGCATTCAGTTGGCTATTCTGTGTTGATTTGCCAGTAGTTGGATGTATACATGTTTTTATTTGTTTCGTAGCCTCAACTAATTTTTCGTCTTCTGGTATAAAGTTAAAGTCCTTAATAAAATTTTCTATAAGTTCATTCCATAGGAATGTTTCACCTTGTGCTTCTTCCATTTTATACCATTTATTTGGTATATCGTCCAATGTCGATGGAATTAGGTGTGGCCATATACGCTCATCTTTGTAACCAAGTCTTCTCCATTCTTTTTCACATGTTCTTATGTGGTTTTCTGGATCTTGTCCTTCTATGAAGACAGGTATTTGTGCTTTTTTAGTTAGCTTCCTACCTCCAAACCTTTCTATGAAGAAAGTCAAAATTGTTGTCCATGTTTGTAATCTCGACTGATGGGTGTCTCATCATCGAGCAACTTGTCTTGTAAACGTTTGTACCAGGCTTTGGAGTCGGCCATGTTCACTTAGGTTCTTAGAGACTTGTTCTATAGGGAGAACTGGTGATTCTCTCTCTTTATATTGAGTATTTTGTTTATTATTTATGTTTATTGGTGTCAAAGAAGGATATTCCCTTATTTTCTTTTCAAATATTTTAGGAATAATAGATACAGAGAAACATTGTCGATTTGGTTTCTTCTGGATAGCTTGGATAGTCCAACAACCCCTTGCTTGTGTTTTTTAGTTTTCAATTTCCCAATCATATAATTCTGCATCCGAATTATATCCAACTGAGTCTTGGTTTCCTAGATGAAGTTCACCATAACTGTTAGGTTCAGTATAATCTTAATTATTTTGAATATGATAGAGTTGTCGAACATCAACTTCTTCGTCTATAGGCGTAGTCCAAGGTTCTCCTTGTGATGGATAAATGGGGATAATAAATTTCTATCCGTTCCCTTTTATTTTTATTATTTCCTTGTCCAATGAGATTGATGCCTTCATTTTTCGGCCCCATGGGTGTCTTACCAAGGTTGGGAAGGAACTAGATCTGCCCTTAGGGTTGATGATTTCGAAATCGACTTTTGTCGATATGCCTTTTATTGTTGTATCAAAATTCCTCCAAACCCCAATGGGTTCGATCAGTCCTTGGTCGGCTAACTTTAAATATATGCCTGATTCATTTAGTCAAGGCCTACCCAACTGTTCCCATGTATCCCTTGTCATAATGTTTACTTGGGATCCAAAGTTGAGAACGACTTGTCGAACGTGGTATCTTTCAATTTCAAGATCGACAAGTGGATCAACATCATTCTTATCCTTTTGATTTAGACTACATATAAGCTTAGTTTGTTTATCTGTATCATTTTTGTTCTTAATATTGTACTATAGATCAATGAATTGTGCCATCGACTTATATTTATGTATTAAGTTCGATAGTTCATGAAGTGCATTCTGTCAATTGTCATTGACATCTTCTTGTCTAGAAAATTCTCAAAACATGTTTGATGCATCGTTATACAATTTGTTTTGCTTTGTAGGGTTAGGATATTCATTTTTGTCTGTAATTTTTCTTATTCTTGGATTGTCACCTCCAATTTTCGTTCCTTGTCTAGTTATTATGTGTAGATTCTTTGTGCAAACTATATCACTTTTTTGAACACTAGACAAGACATTAACATTTTTATTTTTATTAATTTTGTCAAGTATGGTGGGATAATGTTCCAATGGGTGGTCTCCCACACCATGGCTAGTACAAAATTTCAGGTTGCTTCTGTCTTTATATGGACAGTCCGCATACCAGTGTCCTTCTTTATAGCATGTAAAACATTGGATTGGTCGTCTTGGTCGATTGTCACAATTTCCAGAGAATCATCCTTGACCTCCAAATCCTCCACGACAGTTGTCGAACCGATGCTCGTATCTACGCGCCTTCATATTGTCGATTTCTTGATTCATTCTAGTCATTGTTCCTTGGGACATTGTCATTATTCTGGGTCATTGTATTTTTTTGGTAGACTGTCTGATAGTTTTGTCGGTTTTTGAGGTTCAAGTGGCAATTGGTTGTTGCATGAATATTAACTTCACAGATCGCACACCAAGAATATTTTCTATTCTTCATGTTATATAGGAAATCCTTTGTCGTATGGTCTCCATGCTCCTGACAGATATCACAGAAGCATTTTGTTTGAACAAAATGGACATCTTGTCGGCTTATCTCATGTCGACAATTATCCTTAGTATGGTCGGTTCTAGAGCATTTCTTGCACTAGCTCTCCTAACTTTTGAGGTTTAGTCATCTTAAGTATTTCTGCATGATTAACAACTACTCTTCAATTCACGTGTCAACAATAGGGTATGTTGGGTAGTCCTCATCCATCTCGACCTATAGATATTTTGTCAGTGCTTCTTCATATGTTTTGAATGTCTCCATACTTATATACCGTCAGATATTTTGGGAGAGCCATGCCAGAAACCATTGAATCAATAATTGTTCATCAATAACATATTCCATTTGGATCAAAAGGTCTTTCCATCTTTTTTCATAGTCCCAGACAGTTTTTGCTAGTTTCTGAACTGTAGACTTAATTTTTTTCGCTGCCAAATGCTTCGCATCTGGTGTTTTGAAGAAGGATAGAAACTATTGCTTGATCTCTGCTTTGGATGCGTTAGGTGTCCTTTCTGTATAGGTCATATACCAAGTTAATGATCTCTTTCATAGGGCACCTGCGAACTGCGCCATTTGTCTATCTTAATTTGTAACTTGATTGGCCTCCCACGTTGAATCATAGATGAACCAATGTCACCTAGGATCTTTGTCGCCCTCATAGAGGGGAATGTGTGTTGAACTGTGCTCCATGTCAGCATTGGATTCTCCTTCGGGAGGTGGCGGTGGTGGTGGTGGTGGTGGGGGTAGTGGGATATTCTTTGTAACTCTCTGTCCACAACTAGTCTCAACGGAACTTTCATTTCTGTCAGATATTTTGGTTGTTGATTATGTTTTGACAACTTGTTGGTCAGTTTCGACTTCTTCTGTCGATGTCCAACTGCACTATTGTGCTGGTGAGTCCTTCTGGTATATGTTTTGTAAAGATGTTTTTGGCAGGGGGTGTGTTCCATGTTTGTGGTAGAGTAAGTGGATGATTTGGTTGGAAGAGTACGCTTGAAGTGTAACCCAATTTTCTTCCTCCAGTCGATGGACCACTAAATTATTTTCATCATTTACTTCATCATATAGTCGACTCCAGATACTGAAATCACCAGCTCTTAGTCTCAGGTCCTCCTTGACAATGGCCTGCATTCAGGTACTCGGATTTATCAGAGACAGAGGTCTTACCTCCTGGGGTAATTCTAGTTGGATATCTTCTTGCTGCTCTATCCACAATCCTCCTCCATTGGTGACACCTCTTCATCTACGCCTTCCTCCTGTTGGTCATGACCCGACTGCAGCAGATTTTCCTCATGTTCTGTCACCCTAGCAACCATTCTTCTTTGGAGCGCTATAGCCCGCTCTCATATCTCATCCCTTCCTCTCTGACTCTTCTCCCTTTCTATATTTTGTAAGTATGATGTACCTTTGTGAGTCATTGTCCGCTCAATTTCCTTCTTAGGACAACTTTTCATTATTGGTGGTGGTATTTTATCAAGTCGACTAGAATCCTTCAACTCTTCCCCAACACATGGCTAGATACCACGCCATATCATACCCAACACTTTAGTAATCCCAGATAGTTCTGTATACTTGTTTAGGAAGTACTCCCACTCCCTTTCGGCAATAAAGTATTCCCACGCTTTTTGTTTTTCCTCCCAGTTAGTGTTTGCTGACGGTTCGATGAGTGATGGACGAGGTTCGACTATATGGACTACTCCTCTGTCGATTAGAAATTTGAACAACAGGGTCGGTAATGAACAAAGAAATTTCTCGGTAAAGTTGGTATAGAATCATTTTTCAATACTTTCAACTGAAACTCTCTCCTCTACTACTTATTCTTCACAGAATTCGTCTGCAATTTTCTCAAACCACTTCGACAGGTTTGTTCGTCCTCCTCGAATCAGTTTCTGAAGCAATTCTTGATCTTTAGTTGCTTCTGGATTCATCTAATAGTTTCTTCAACAACTGGGGCACCGATTCTACAAATTGCTCATGTGTTTCGATAAAGAATTTTCCTTTGCCTGAGAAATGGCCAGTTTGTTTCTTCTTGCGTAATTCTGTAGATAGTTTGCGATCTTATGCTCCCACCAATTCGTAATATCTTGTTCTGATATCATCTACGTATGGTCATATTATCTGTATATGTACTGCCGACACAAAACCAATGTTGTAATCACACAGATCACATAAGTTTACCAATAATACACATATAGAAAAATATATTCATTCAAATACAAGAGACAAGAATAGATAATAGAATAACATATTATATTAGTGAATCACATGAGGGTCCATACATACACAGAACTGAACCAAGTTCTTATTTGGTTCAACAGCCTATTATATATGATTACAAAATAGTTATGAATAACTACTTGTTGGTTCATTCAACTTACATGACCTTTAGAGGCCGACCTAATCTCCGATTAGTCGGTTAACTAATCTAGTTGTCTTATCGACTAGCTCCTCCAACAACATCTACAAAGACTTGACATGCACTAATATTTTGGTTGCTTTCAATTTTGCTTTAAGCTTAGTAATTTTGGTCCTGTTAATTTTTTCCTGCTTCATCAACTTCTTATTCCTTTAGAGAAGCATGTTTCTTGAAACCTTATATTCACATTATTTACTTTCATGGCTTCCAACTTTCCAAGCCAAGTCATCAATTTTCGTTTTAGACTGCAATTTCTATAGCCCTGAAAATGTTGATAAGTTCAGACTCTCTAAGAGAAGTTTCTAGTTTAGAATTCCTTAATATTTGAGTGTCCATTAGAAACTAGTCTGTAGGTTGATTTTCTTTACCTTGAGTCAAATCATAAAATTTGTTTGGTTGATGATTAACCTCTTGATTAGAATATTTGGAATGAAGATCATGAGCATTTTGGGCTCATTTTTTAGAGGTGGAATCGTAAAAAAGTATAGGATTGATTTGATTAGTGATATCAAAATTCTCTTGAGAATTTGAAGCTTCATTCTTATATTCACTAAGTTGTATGGGAGAGGACACAATTGGTGGCGATTTTATTTTAGCTAAAGAGGATGCAACCATGCTTCTTGTTATTCTTCTTGTCCCTACTTGACTAGTTTTCCATTCAAATGTTTTCATGATCATCTTGGTTTTAGCTTTAGGGTTTTCTATTTGATTTCCTAGAAATATCTTACAACTATACTTCTCAAGTATTTTGGCAGGAACAGATTCAGAGGGACCTAAGTTATTTCCCGAATTAGGGGTTTTAGATTCCTTGGAATTCAAATGAGAAATTAACTCTTGAAATTGAAAAGAATGTCTTCTATGAGACTTAGTTAGATCTGGTTATGAGAAACCCCCAAATTCTTCACTAGGGTTAACTAGAGATCTGCATTTGCATCTGGTTTTTGATACACTGAAGCCACTCCTGATTGATCCTGAAATTGTTATGGGCTAGGAAAGTACTTTGGGTCGAGGATGATAAATATTGTCAGATGACTCAATAAGTTTCTACCTAGTACTGGAAACCAAATTAATTTTTTATGGTTATTTTGTAGGACAACCCTTTAAATGAAATTTTAATTCGAAAGGTGCACTTTTTATTCAAATGTCAAAAACAAAAATCAACATTTTTTATGACGGTCAAATTTTTAACCACACTTCTAGGATGTGTTGGGAGCCATTTGAAGGGTCATGATAGATTTAATAATCCTACAAGCCATACATTCTAATATATTGAAGCAAAAAATGGGTATATGTTCATGGAAGTAAGTACTGGACTCATCAACCCATCTCCCAATAAGGAGAATTTAAATCAATCAAGGAAAATAAAATGCCAATGATGTAAAGTGTGAATTTTTCCACATGTCTGGTGGATTTTCCCTCTCTAAGGTTGTTGCAGAATCCCTACCGTGTTTTGTTCAAGAATAGAGTATTGGTTGTTAATTAGGGTCATGTTAATATTTAAACATTTTGCACAATCCATACCCTAAAATGAAATATCATCTACAACATTGAGAAACTTAACAGAGTAATCTGGCCAGGTCAAATGGTATGTTACTGACCAATTTTGGAGGAATTGCATCTCTTGTGTCTATTCTCAGTGGCCTTTGGTTTCTCTGCAACCTCCTCGATGAGATATTTGACATCTTCAGTGACCTCTTCCACCTCCTTGATGAGGGATATGACCTCTTCACTGACATCTCAAACCTCCTCAATGAGATCCATGGCCTCTTCAATGACCTCTATGACCTCCTCTTAGGCCTCCTCAATGAGATCCATGGCCTCTTCAATGACCTCTATGACCTCCTCTTAGGCCTCCTCAATGAGATCCATGACCTCTTAAATGACCTCCTCGACCTCCTCTCAAACCTCCTTAATGAGTTCCATGACCTCTTCAATGAAATGTGTACTATTCTTCATGGCAGGTGGGAAGGAGGTGAGTGTTATATATATATATATATATTATTCTTTTTTCTTGCTTTATGTTTATTATTGTTTTATGTTGTTTATATTTAGTATTTTTCTTATTATTGTTTGATGTTTGATGTTTATCAAACTCTAGTTGGTGCCAACCTAAGCATAAATATTCAAATAAGATTCATGGAAAATAAAATTCAATATGCATGGAAACTATGGATCCTTTCCCACATACCACGGTATAGGGTGAAATATTTCTCTCTCGTAAAGGAAGAACTAGATTGAGGTCCTGATTTATTTTAATGGTACCAAGAGAACTAACATTTTTTTTTAATTATACTCCTACATGAGGTCTCTTAAGTGGTTCCCTACTAATGAGTATTTTATTCCATCAACATTTATTTAACGTTGATGGCATAACATACTCATCGGTAATTATTTTTCCCTTAAGCAACATCACTTATGAGTATAATATGAAAAATGTGATGTAAATTAGAAGTAAATAAAATTTAAATACATTATTAATCATTGTCATCAACATGAACAACATCATCGTCATCATAAGCATCATCATCATTGTCATTGTCGTTGTCATCATGACCATCATCATAATCATACATATGATTATCATCACCATATTCATTATCATCATCGTCGTTGGAATCATGATCAGGATCATCATCATCATCATCACCATCCCCATCATAATCGTTTTCATCACTATTATTCATCACAGTCATCATAAGCAACATCATCATCGTGATCGTCATCATGATATTCATTGTCAACTAAATTTCATATCGTCAACGCATATGTTTACTCTAACCAAGTCAAATTTCATACTTCGCACTATTGTTGACAAAGGGGCTTATGTTATCATTGTATCCTCAACTGCTTGGCAAGCCATAGGTTCTCCTCAGCTTGTTCCAGCCACCGATAAGATACCGGATTTTAATCGAAGACCTACTACACCTTTAGGTATCCTTCCTCATTTTTCTAAGGATTTAGGATGAAAAAATGTCTGTATTGATGTTATGGTAGTCCAAGGTCCCTTAGGTTTTCATCTTCTCCATAGACAAGACTATGTTTATGCAATGAAAGCTGTAGTGTCCACACTCTTTCAAGTGATGTATTTTTTGCACGATGGGAAAATTGTGACCATTGATCAACTTTCCTTTGTTAAACTTGATCATAGTATGACTCCAAGTCATCATACTTCCCTAAATGTCCCACACATTTTTGTGGTTCCTTCCCCTTCACCTTCCATGTCTCTTTCCTGTAAACATCGCGATGAAGTTTAGTCATTTGAAAACCATATCTTCTTCTCCTCATGGGGAATATTTGGAGGCATGCTTCCAATATCTAGACATCATACTGGAGTTAAGCTACTAGATTGTTTTGTAAGGGGGCTACCCACCAACCTCTAGACATCATGTTGGCTAAAGAACTATTTGTGAGCACAGTTCGCAATATGTGCCAAGCGCGTTAAAAATGAAACAAATTCATATGAGCATATTTCCCTTTCTATTCCAAGCTTGTTAAAAAATGAAATAGATGCTTCTGAGCATAGTTTTCATCTCATTCCAAGATCGTTAAAAAATGGAATAGATGTCCTCAAGCATGGTTATTTTCTGTTTCAATCTTGTGTAAAAATGAAATAGGTCCCCACAAGCATAGTTATTTTTGTTTCAATATTTTGTAAAAATGAAATAGGTCACTTTGAGCAAAGTTCCCTTTTTCGTGTCAAGCTCGTTAAAAAATGAAACATATTCTTCCATTGTGTCGAGACTCAATATTTGAACCTTCATTTTATCTGCTTGGATCACTTGACCCTCTTTCTTCCTCTTTTTTCTGGTGAACCTTTTTGTAGGAAAAACCTGAAATTTAGTTAGAAAAGAGTAAGCAGACGAAATGAAGCTTGGGGGGCATGCATACACAGTTTGTTGGATTTAAGTTAGTTGACATTTATACTTAGGGAAAGTACCAACCACTGGACATCACAGTTCAAAAACACCTATCAATGGGAGTCATTTTGAGCATACTTTCTTTTTAGTTTCGAGCTCACTAAACCATGAAACGACATTTTGAGGATAGTTCCTATTCTATGTCAAGCTCATTTAAAAAATGAGGTAGATGATCTTAGCATTCTTTCAACCAATATTCATTCTTGTTAAAAACAGTAATATGGTGTTGAGCTTAATTTTCATTTTTCGTGATCTGGTTAAAATATGAAAAGTGGTTTGAGTTTACTTTATCGTTTTTCCATGCTCTAGTTTCAAACATGAAAAAGGCCCTGAGTACCTTTTATACCTACGACATGCTTGTTAAAAAATCAGTGAAGAGGTATTGAGTATGCTTTTACTGCTTTTTCAAACTCATTAAAATTGGATTATGAAAAAGAGAACCTCTTATGGAGTTACCTTTAAGTTCTTTTCAGGCTCCCAAAACATGAAAATATCGCCAAGCGAGCTTGATGCTTTCACGCTTGTAAAAGTATTTGAATGATCGTCTAGTCGATGGTAGTTTACCCCTTTTTTGGATTGATTGGAATCATTTACAAAAAGGGTACACTCTATTTTATCGTAACTAGAAGATTTCTCCTAGGCTTCATTCTACACTTTTTTGGGCCTTGGGGACTAAATTTACGAAAAATTCCATCCTCGAGTCTTCTTAGTCAATTCAGACTCTCTAAACATGAAACGACAAATGATTTTTCTTTCATTAGACTCATAAAATCAAGTGATGAAGGACCCTTTTTGGGAATGAATGCCTCCTTTCTCAGGTTCATAAAAGATATGAGAATCGACTCATCACTTAATGAGCTACAACGAGTGTTTGTTACCGTCTTTAAAATCATTAAAATAAAAAAAAGGTAGTCATCAATCATGACGGGTATAAGAGAATAGTTTGTATTTCATTGTAGTTATGGAAATACATAGTCACTCTTGAATATTGCACTCATCTGCATATGCATTCAGTACTTGGGTAATTCGTTTGTCTTCAATTTTTGTTGATTCCTTGAGCCTTCTTGCTTGTTTAAGTTGTCCAAGAATTCTCTGAGCATCAATTGCATTGGGGGACTGGAACCAGTCTTGTCAAATTCAATACTGCCAAGTCATGCCATGCCCATGCATGTTCAAGAGAAATTTGGTCATCCATTCACTAAATGTAGAAAATTTACCTCCTATCATGTTGGCCATATTTGAGTTAGTCTCATATATCACTCTGCAATCAAATTTTCTCTAAAACATCTATGATCGTGATTCGTGTCGATGATAAGGGATACATCATGACCCTCCTTCGATGATTCTATTCCTATCGAATTCAACACATCATTTAGTAATTGGACTTAGAAACTAAGTCAATTACCTTGAATACTTCCTACCTCAATGGCAGGTTTCGTCGCTTTTAACAATAGCTTTTCATCAATGACCTCTGATTGGAATATTCTACTGGGTGTTCGAATCCAAGTCCTTTATTCATAGTTGGGAGAATGTACTGAGATACCTTGGGAATCATTGAAATCAATGGTGATTTCCCTCGCATTTGTTAACAATATACATCAATGACTCATAATAAATTGGTTTCTACCATGTTTGACATAAAGACATTGTAATCACATGGTTAGATTCATATCGTTGTGGGTTCAGCTTGAAGACCCTAGGTTAATTGATATATTTCTTAGGTTGTTATTGAGTTTTTTTGAGTCATATTACACAGATCCACTTTGTATTCGTCGTGGTTGTGTTATCATCTCATCATGGATCTATGACTATGTATAGTATCCATTATTGTGTTCAGTCGGTATCTACTACAATGGATCTGCAATGTATTGGTTGATAGACATGTTATGAGTCATGTGGGATTTGAGTCAGTTATACTGCAGCACATTCCAACCAACATCCTTGCCTTCGATCTCTTCACTTTACAAATAATTTCAACTATTGCATTCTTCTAGATTAATGCTTTGGGGGCATTATTTTATACTAAAATATCATCATCATGAGCCATGTGTCAACTTTGTGCCTAAATCCCTAAAGTTCCCATAGCTAAAGTGCATTGATTTTAAGGTTGTCCCTAGCCTTTTAACTTCTGTAAGTAGGTTGGTGCTCCTTCACTTCAGTAAAGGTGCGTCAGGTCGTAGTTGGCACACTTTTAACCTTGACAAGGTGTTCCAACATCACACTTAGCCCTCTTGCAAGGTGTGCCAGCCCTACTTTGGTGCCCTTAGCCTTCAACCAGGGTGCTCCAGGTGTGATTAGAGTGGATAATTGGAATCTTTGAGAGATTTCTCGAAGATTGGTGACATGGAGGGATATCCCTAGTTACTATGAGGGTACGTATCTAGTTCTCTAACCTAATGGGAGGATCTATTATACCACTCCTCTTAATATTCAACCTACTCTATCCCTTTATCATCATAAATTTGAAGCCTCTCTCCATGAGGAGGGGGGGGGGGACCATATTATTCTTATGCTGGTGGAATTTCTTAGGTGATCCCTACTCATCCTTTGGGACCAAAACCATATTTCTTTGGAGACTTGGATTGGATTGTTGGATGGAAGGTTGCAACGTTGACACTTATGTTGTAACATTCTTTTTCTATGTATTTCCCTTTATTACATTAATATGAACTCTTTCCATAAATATTGTTGTATTGATAATGTTTATAGTTGTCTTCCTTAATTGTTATCTTAGATCAATTCATATTTAGATGTGCTTGTATCCATTTTCTTTACAGGGTTTTTCATATTGAAATATTAAAGTTATGGATCTTGGATCAATAAAGACAAAAAATATTTACAGACCTCAAGTAAGTGATCTATTTTTTAACTTGCATTTAGGAAAGTATATTGTATCATGTACTTGATTTGTTTTAGATCCACTTGTACTAGGGAGACCTTGCTTGACTCTGCTTAGGGGTATATTTATCCACTAACAGGATTCTACCGAGTGTTCGGCTCGAAGTCCTTTATTCACACTTGGGAGAATGTACTCATATACCTTGGGAATCATTAACATCAATGGTCATTTCCCTCGCACTTTTTAATAGTCTACATCAATGAATCGTAATCAAGTGGTTTATACCGTGTTTAACATCAAGACATTAAAATCACATGGTTAGATTCATATCGTTGTGGGTTCGGCTTGAAGACCCTGTGTTAATTGATATATTTCCCAGGTTGTGATAGAATTTTTTTGAGTCATATTACACGGAACCTATTTGTATTGGTAGTGGCTATTTTATCATCTCATGATGGATCTATGATTGTGTATAGTAGCCATGATTGTGCTCAGTTGGTATCTACTACTATGGATTTGCAATGTATTGGTCGACAGCCATTTTATGAGTCATGTGGAATTTGAGTCAGTTGTACTGCAACATCTTCCAACCACCATCATTGCCTTCATCTTTTCCTTTGATTTCTTCACTTTACAAATCATTTCACCTATAGCATTCCTCTATCTTCATGCTTTGGGGGGAATTATTTTATACAAAAATCTCGTCATGAGCCATGTGTCAACTTTGTGCCTAAATCCCTAAAGCTCCCTTAGCTAAAGTGCATTTAGTTTGAGGTTTTCCCTATCCTTTTACCTCCTCTAAGTAGTCTGGCACTCTTTCCCTTCAGTAAAGGTGTGCCAGGCCCTAACCAGCACGCTTTTAACCTTGACAGGGTGTCCCACCAACACACTTAACCTTCTTGTAAGGTGTGCCAACCTTGCTTTGGTTCCCTTTTCCTTCATCAAGGGTGTGCCAGGGGTGATTAGAGTGGATAATTGGAAGCTTCGAGCGCTTTCTCGAAGCTTGGTGACATGGAGAGCTATCCTTAGTTACTAGGAGGGTTGGTATTATGTTCCCTAACCTAATGGGAGGATCCATTAGACCTCTCCTCTTAATATTCAAACTACTCTATCCCTTTAGCCTTATAAATTTGAAGCCTCTATCCATGAGGAGTGGGGAAGGTATAGTACTCTTATGCTGGTGGAATTTCTTAGGTGATCCCTACTCATCCTTTGGGAGGAAAACCATATTTCTTTGGAGGCTTGGATTCGATTGTTGGATGGAAGGTTGCAACATTGAGGCTTAGGTTGTAACATTATTTCTCTATGCATTTCCCTTTATTACATTAATATAAACTCTTTCCATAAATATTGTTGTATTGATAATGTTTAGATCTTTTTTCCTTAACTTTTAGCTTATATCAATTCATATCTAGATATGCTTGTACTATTTTCTTGTTTCCATTTTCTCTACAGGGTTTTTCAACTTGAGATATGAAAGTTCCAGAGCTTGGATCAACAAATAGGAAAAGGATTTGCAGACCTCGGGTAAGTGATATATCTGCTAACTTGCATCTCTATTTATCTAGGAAAGTAGATTGTATTATGTAGTTGATTTTTTCTAAATCCACTTGAAATAGGGAGATATTGCTTGAGTCCACTTGGGTAGAATTATCTGCTAACAGGAAGGGAGGAAACCTCATGGAAGGCCAAAAATGAAGAGGGAATCACACTTTAAACTAGGAGGAGGACTCTAGGAAAGCTTCCAGATCTTAGCAAAAGGCAATGTGGGAAGCTAGGATGTTCGAGTAGAATATTTCACATGAAATTCAACAACGATTTAATGAAACAAAAAAGTAGTTGTAGGAGGAGCTTGGAAAAGAGAGTATTCATGCAGAATGTTGGAAGGAAAAAGAGTGGATCCTAGATCTTGGTCATACTTTACGTAGGGTAAGTCTTTATAAGTAGACCATCTCTCTTTTCTGGGTGATGAAAAAACTCGTTGTGAGGTCAGCCTGGGACAAGAAAGGGGACATCTCAATCGGAGTGCATCAGGATCAGTGGCATGCTTCCATAACTACGGATATCCAGTAGTTGAATTCCAAAGTTGATTTCCTCGTTAAAAGTTTTGGATTTAAATCCCCCCTAGTGCCTCCTCCTGTGGTTTCTCAGACTCCAGATGAGGATAGATCATGCTAGGGTTGCATTCCATACATCTCGTACATTTTTCTCTAAAAAGGTTGTGTTAGGATCATTCATTTGTTTTACTTTTGCAGTCTTCGAAGGCTCTTAGTGCCTTTAGTATGATTACTCATAGCCTATTTCTATCTCTACTATTAGTAGGTTGTTCGAGTCTCACTTCACCGTTAGGTTGGAATATTTTTGGTTAACATTGTTAGAAGAACAATGGATCCTTGATGTCACGGTCCCATGTCTCTTGTTTTAGTGTTGTGTTTTGGTTGAAAGGGATGGTAAGAACTATTGTGGGAAGTAATCTATGTGGGGATGTTTTTGTATGGTGCAGATGGAATTCTCTCAAGATGCAATTCTCCGTATTTTATTTTAATATAATGTGTGTCTTCTTACTTACAAAAACAATGCTAGATAGAGTAAAGGTCAAAGAAAAAACTTCTTTGTGAATCTTAATATTTATCATTATATGTTTGGTTCCTTCCTCCAAATCATCTTATGCACCCACAACACATGCTACAATTTATATATCTCAACTAACATACATTTATTGGATGGTGTTCAGTGATTTAGAATTTAATAGTACTTCACCTTTTCCATTTGTGTATGCTCTTCAACTTGTGTTTTTTTAAGTGATTCATTTATGTTGATAAAAAATAAATTAGAAGGTTTTCCTATATCTTCATTAAGTGGAAAACAATTTAATTTTAATGTTTAATTTTAGTCTATTTTCTTCAAGAATATTCAAAACATACACATCATGTTACCTTCATTTCCATATTAAAATAGTTTAGTCTAATTTGTAGATTTATGGAAACATTAATTGGTTGGAGGCACACCTTCTTGGATGTTCTCTTCACATAGTCTACCATGCAATCTTAGTGAAACAAATATGGTTGAAGGTTTGTTTGCTTATTTATATATATAAAAAAATTACTTTGGATTATGCTTCCATCTTTAACAATTTGGAATAGGGGATGCTTCAACTGCTTAATAGGAGTCAAAGGATTAAAAGGAAATATATCATAAATAAATAAACACTAAATATAACCATAGTAACAGTAATCATTACAGATAATGCATACTTGTTGAAATCATATCATCAAATAATAGTGATTAAAATATATAAGATCAATACTTCACACATTAACGAATATATGAACATATATGTATTAATAAACTGATAAAAAAGAACTACATATACTTTTATATAATAGAAATTAAAATTAATGATAGTACTAGTGTATTACAACAAGATGACATGCATGAAATATTTACAAATGCTCTAAGTAGATATCAATTACAGGCTCGAGTATTTTTATACAGAACTTTCAAATCCCATAACAGTAAAAGGTTCCAACTTTTATAATGGTTGCGAGTAACTAACTCCCTATGACTTTGCAAACTAAGTATATATACACTTTCTACCACAAGCTGATCTCTAAAATTCTTTCCAATAGAGTGATGAAACTTAACATATGTCATCACTCTAGAATATTTGAATTGAATAAGCTTGACCCACATAATTTGGTTCAAGAAGAAGCTTGTTGTTGGTAATTGAATGACTAATTCCAGAACTTACTCGATGATGCTAGTAGAAGAAAATATTTTATTGTCTTGGTGAATCTTCATAACTAATAATGTGGACTAAAAAAACTTTATCGCTGACTTGGAAATTTCGAGTGTCTTGCAATTGATAGTTACATCTTGAATGGGTTTTTGAGGATGCCACAAATTTCAATTGTTTCTATATTCACTCAAACAACTAAAAAACGAGCATGAATATAACAACAATAGTAGATAATCCTATATGAAACTGCCACCTATAACATAATTATGAGTTGGATTAGAAACAATTTTAAATGTGAGATAAATCGAATCAAGATGAACTAATGCTAATATGATAAACATTCCTACGTAATATACAATTATGTAGGTATGCTAATTACTACTTCAAAATGATTAACGCGTGAAGTAGGATAATTACCTAAATTCTGGGATTGTGAACCAAAATGTTAAATATTGCCTATAACAATATATATATCAAAAAAAAAATAGAAAAAGGATATGCTTAACATCTCAGAGAGACGTCTACAGAGACTTGACATGCGCTAATCTTTTGGTTGCTTTAAATTTTGCTTTAAGCTTAGTAATTTTGGCCCTGTTAATTTTTTCCTGCTTCATCAACTTCTTATTTATTTTGAGAAGCATGTTTCTTGAAACCTTATATTCACATTATTTAATTTCATGGCTTCCAAGTTTCCAATCCAAGAAATCAATTCTGGTTTTAGACTGCAATTTCTCCAACCTTGAAAATGTTGACAAGTTCAGACTCTCTAAGAGAAGTTTCTAGATCAGAAATCCTTAAGATTTGAGTGTCCATTAGAAACTGGTTTGTAGGTTGAATTTACTTACCTTGATTCAAATCATAAACTTTGTTTGCTTTCTGATTAACCTCTTGATCAGACTATTTGGAATGAATATCACGATCATTTTGGGGTTGTGTTTTAGAGGTGGAATCGTATAAAAATATAGGATTAATTTTATCAGTGACATTAAAATTATCTTGAGCATTTGAAACTTCATTCTTAGATTCACTAAGTTGTATGGGAGAGGACACAATTGGTGGCAAATTTAGTTTGGCTAAAGATTTCGCAACCATGCTTTGTGTTATTCTTCTTGTCACTAGTTGACTAATTTTCCCTTCAAATTTTGTCATGACCCTCTTGGTTTTAGCTTCAGGGTTTTCTATTTCATTTCCTGGAAATATATTATGCTTTTGCTGATGAGATAGATGTTGATCCATGTATCTCGATGAAGCATTGTTATTCTGACACTTACAACTATACTTATCAAGTATTTTGGCAGGAACAGAGTCAGAGGGACCTAATTTATTTGCCAAATTAGGGGTTTCAGAATCCTTAGAATTCAAATGAGAATTTCACTCATGAAATTGAAAAGAATTCCTTCTATGAGACTTAGTTAGATCCGGTTATGAAAAATCCCTGAATTATTCACTAGGGTTAACTGGATTGAAGATCTGCATTTGCATCTAGTTTTTTATACACTGAAGCCACTCTTGATTGATCCTGAAATTATTACGAGCTAGGAAAGTACTTAGGGTCGAGGATGATAAATATTGTTAGATGCCTTTTATAAGTTTCTACCTAGAAATGGAAACCAAATTAATGTTTGATGGGTATTTTGTAGGACAACCCTTTTAATGAAATTTTAATTCGAATTATGCATTTTTTATTCAAATGTCAAAAACAAAAATCAACATTTTTTAACCACACTTCTGGGATGTGTTGGGAGCCCTTTGAAGGGTTGTGACAGCTTCAATAATCCTACTTGCCATACATTCCAATATATTGAATCCAAAAATGGGTATATGTTCTTGGAAGTAAGTACTGAACTCATTAATCTATCTCTCAATAAGGAGAATTAAAATGAATTAAGGAAAAAAATGGCAATGAGGTAAAGTGCGAATTTTTCCACATGTTGGACTGATTTTCGCTCTCTAAGGTTGTTGCAAAATCCCTACCGTGTTGTGTTCAAGAACAGAGTATTGGTTGTTAATTAGGTTCATGTTAATATTTAAATATTTTGCACAATCCCTACCCTAAAACCAAATATCATCCACAACATTGAGAAATTTAACAGAGTAATATGACCAGGTCAAATGGTATGTTAGTGATCGATTTTGGAGGCATTGCGTCTCCTGTGGCTATTCTTAGCGACCTTTAGTTTATTTTCATCCTTTTCAATGAGATATTTGACATCTTCAGTGACCTCTTTCACCTCCTTGATGAGCACTACGACCTCTTCACTGACCTCTTAGACCTCCTCAATGAGCTCCACGACCTCTTCAATGAACTCTATTACATCCTCTTAGGTCTACTTAATATGATCCATGACCTCTTAAATGACCTCTCCAAACTCCATTCAGAATTCCTCAATGAGCTCCACGACCTCTTCAATGAAACATGTACTAGTATTCACAAAAGATGGGAAGGAGGCAAGTGTTATATTTTCAAATGTTTTTTTTCTTTTTCATGGTTTATGTTTATTATCGTTTTATGTTTTTTATATTTAGTATTGTTTTTATTATTGTTTCATGTTTGATGTTTATCAAACTCTGGTTGGTACCAATGTAACCATAAATATTCAAATAAGATTCATGAAAATAAAATTTAGTATGCATGGAAACTATGGATCCTTTCCCATATACCAATGTATAGGGTGAAATATTGCTATCTCATAAAGGAAGAACTAGATTGAGGTCCTAATTTATTTTAATGGTACCAAGAGAACTAGATTTTTTTTTTTAATTCTACTCCTACGTGACATCTCTTAAGTGATTCCATACTAATGAGTATTTTATGCCATCAACATTTATTTAACGTTGATGGCATAGCATACTCATTGGTAATTAGTTGTCCCTTTAGCGACATCATTTAGGAGTATAATATGAAAAATGTGATGTAAATTAGATGTAAATAATATTTAAATACATGATTAATCATTATCATCAACATTAAAAACATCATCGTCATCATAAGCATCATCATCATGGTCATTATCATTGTCCTCACAACCATCATCATTATCATACATATGATTATCATCACCATCTTCATTATCATCATCATCGTCATCATCGTTGGCATCATGATCAAGATCATCATCATCATGAACAGTATCATGATCATCATCACCATCCCCATCATAATCGTTGTCATCACTTTTATTCATCACAATCAGTAGAAACAAGAATGTCGTCATTGATGCCGTCATCATGATATTCATTTTCAACTAAAGGGATAGCATTGTCAACTAAATTTCATACCGTCAATGCATGTGTCTACTCTAACAAAGTCAAATTTCATACTCCGCACTGTTGTTGACAAAGGGGATTATGTTAGCATTCTATCCTTAACTTCTTGGAAAGCCATAGGTTCCCTTTAGATTGTTCCAGCCACCGATTAGATACTAGATTTTAATTGAAGACCTACTGCACCTTTAGCTATCCTTCCTCATTTTCCTATCACTTTATGAGGTAAAACTGTATGTATTGATGTTATGGTAGTCTAAGGTCCCTTAGATTTTAATCTTCTCCTTGGGCGAGACTATGTTTACGCAATGAAATTTGTAGTGTCCACACTCTTTCGAGTGATGTATTTTCCCCATGATGGGAAAATTGTGACCATTGATCAACTTTCCTTTGTTAAACTTGATCATCGTATGACTCCAAGTCATCAGACTTCCATTAATGTCCCGTAATTTTTTTGTGGTTCCTTCCCCTTCACCTTCCATGCCTCTTTCCTTTGAACATCGCGACGAAGTTTAGTCATTTGAAAACCATAGCTTCTTCTCCTCATGAGGAAGCTTTGGAGGCATGTCTCTATTCTCTAGACATCATACTGGAGTTAAGCCGATAGCACTTTTTGTAAGGGGGAAACCCACCAACCTTTGGACATCATGTTGGCTAAAGAACTATTTGTGAGCACAGTTCCCATAATGTTCCAAGCTCGTTAAAAAATGAAATAGATGCATATGATCATATTTCCCATTATGTTCCAAGCTCGTTAAAAAATAAAAAAGATGCTTGTGAGCATAGTTCCCATCTCATGTCAAGCTCATTAAAAAATGAAACAAATATCCTCAGGCATAGTTATTTTCTATTTCAAGCTTGAATAAAAATGAAACAGGTCCCCACAAGCACAGTTATTTTCTGTTTAAAGCTTGTGTAAAAAATGAAACAGGTCACTTTGAGAAAAGATCCCTTTTTCATGTCAATCTCATTAAAAAATGAAACAGATTCTTCCACTGTGTCAAGACTCAATATTTGAACCTTAATTTCATATGCTTGTAGCACTTGACGCTCTTTCTTCCCCTGTTTCTAGTGAACCTTTTTGTAGAAAAAACCCGAAATTTAGTTAGAAAATAGTAAGCACATGAAATGAATCTTGGGGGGCATGCATCCACCCTTTGTTGGAGTTAAGTTACTTGACAGTTATAATGGGGAAAAGTACCAACCACTAGACATCACGGTTGGAAAACACCTATCCATGGGAGTCATTTTCAACATACTTTCATTTTAGTTTCGAGCTCATTAAACCATGAAACAACATTTTCAGCATAGTTCCTATTATGTTTCAAGCTCGTATAAAAAATGAAGCAGATGCTCTGAGCATTCTTTCAACCAATCTTCGAGCTCGTTAAAAACAGTAAGATGGTGTTGAGCCTACTTTTCATTTTCTATGATCTGGTTAAAATATGAAAAGTGGTTTGAGCTTACTTTATCGCTTTTCCATGCTTTGGATTCATACATGAAAAAGGCCTCGAGTACCTTTTATACCTGCAATGTGCTTGTTAAAAACTCAATGAAGAGGTATCGAGTATACTTTTACTACTTTTTCAAACTCGTTGAAATTGGATAACTAATGGATTTACCTTTAAGCTCTTTTCAAGATCCCTAAACACAAAAAATATCACCAAGCGATCTTGATGCTTTCACGCTTATAAAAGTATTTGAATGATCATCTAGTTGATGGTAGTTTACCCCTTTTTTGGATCGATTGGAATCATTTATGAAAAGGTACACTATATTTTATCGCAACTAGAATAGTTCTCTTAGGCGTAATTTTACACTTTTTTGGGCCTTCAGGTATAAATTTATGAGAAATTCCATCATGGAGTCTTCTTAGTCTTTTCAGACTCTCTAAACATGAAATGATGAATGAGTTTGCTTTCATCGGACTCATCAAATAAAGCGATGAAGGACCCTTTTTGGGAATGAACACCTCCTTTCTCAAGTTCATAAAACATATGAGAATGGACTCATCACTTGATGAGCTACAATGAGTGTTTGTTACTATATGTAAACTAGTTAAAACTAAAAAGACGTACTCTTCAATCATGAGGAGGATAAGGGAATATTTTGTATTTTGATGTAGTTACAGCAGTACATAGTCACTTTTCAATATGGAACTCATATGCATATGCATTCAGTACTTTGGTAATCCATTTGGCTTCAAGTATTGTTGATTCCTTGATCCTTCTTGCTCGTTTAAGTTGTCCAAGAATGTTCCCAGCATTAGTTGCATTGGGGGATTGGTATCAGTCTCGTCAAATTCAATCCTACAAAGTCATGCCATGCCCATGTTCAAGAGAAATTTGGTCATACGTTCACTATATGCATTCAATTTTCCTTCTATCATGTTGGCCATCTTTGAGTCAGTCTTGTATATCACTCTGCGACCAAGTTTCTCTAGCCCTGAAAATTTTGATAAGTCCAAACTCTCTAAGAGAAGTTTTTAGTTCAAAAATCCTTAAGATTTGAGTGTCCATTAGAAACTGGTATGTAGGTTGATTTTATTTACCCTAATTCAAATCATAAACTTTTTTTAGTTGTTGATTAACCACTTGATCATACTATTTGGAATGAATATCACGAGCATTTTGGGCTCGTGTTTTAGAGGTGGAATTGTATAAAAATATAGGATTGATTTGATCAATGATATAAAAATTATCTTGAGTATTTGAAACTTCATTATTAGAATCACTAATTTGTATGGGAGAGGAAACAATTGGTGGTGATTTTAGTTGGCTAAAGAGGCCGCAACCACACTTCTTATTATTCTTCTTGTCGCTACTTGACTAGTTTTCCCTTAAAAAATTTTCATGATCCTCTTGGTTTTAGCTTCAAGGTTTTCTATTTCATTTCCTGGTAATATCTTACCATTTTGTTGATGAGACAAATGTTGAGCCATGGATCTCGATGAAGTATTGTGATTCTAACACTTACAGCTATACTTCTCAATTATTTTGGTAGGAACAAAGTCAGAGAGAACTAAGTTATTTCCTGAATTAGGGGTTTCAGATTCCTTAGAATTCGAATGAGAATTTAACTCATGAAATTGAGGAGAATGTATTCTATGAGACTCAGTTATATTCGGTAATTAGAAACCCCCAAATTATTCACTAGGGTTAACTAGATTGAAGATATGCATTTGCATCTGGTTTTTTATACACTGAAGCCACTCCTGATTGATCCTGAAATTGTTATGGGCTAGGAAAGTACTTTGGGTCGAGGATGATAAATATTGTCAGATGCCTCAATATATTTCTACATAGAAATGGAAACCAAATTAATGTTTGATGGGTATTTTGTAGGATACCCTTTTAATGAAATTTTAATTCACTGTTATGGATTTTTTATTCAAATGTCAAAAACAAAAATCAACATTTTTTATAAGGGTCAAATTTTTAACCACACTTCTTGAGCATGCCAGGAGCCCTTTGAAGGGTTGTGATAGCTTCAATAATCCTACCTACCATACATTCCAATCTATTGAAGCCAAAAATAGGTATATGTTCTTGGAAGTAAGTACTAAACTCATCAATCCATCTCCCAATAAAGATAATTGAAATGAATTAAGGAAAAAAAATGGCAATGAGGTATAGTGCGAATTTTTCCACATGTTTGGTGGATTTTCCGTCTCTAAGGTTGCTGCAGAATACCTACTTTGTTGTGTTCAAGAATAGAGTATTGGTTTTTAATTAGGGTCATGTTAATATTTAAACATTTTGCATAATCCCTACCCTAAAACCAAATATCATCCACAACATTGAGAAATTTAACATAGTAATCTGTTCAAGTCAAATGTTATGTTATTGAACGATTTTGGAGGAATTGTGTCTCTTGTGGCTATTCTCAGTGACCTTCAGTTTCTCTACAACCTCCTTGATGAGATATTTGACATCTTCAGTGACCTCTTTCGCCTCCTTGATGAGCGCTATGACCTCTTCACTGACCTCTCAGACCTCCTCAATGAGCTCCATGACATATTCAATGACCTCTATGACCTCCTCTCGTGCCTCATCAATGAGATCCACAATGTATTAAATTACCTCTCCGACCTCATCTCAGAGCTCCTCAATGAGCTCCATGAACTCTTCAATGAAATGTGTACTAGTCTTCATGACAGCTAGGAAGGAGGTGAGTGTTATATTTTGAAAGTTTTTTTTTTAATTCTTTTTCATGCTTTATGTTTATTATTATTTTATGTTTTTTATATTTAGTATTTTTTATTATTATTTTTTGGTGTTTTATGTTTATCAAATTTTTTTTGGTCCCAACCTAAGCATAAATAATAAAATAATATTCATGGAAAATAAAATTCAATATGCATGGAAACTATGGACCCTTTCCCATATACCAAGGTATAGGGTGAAATATTGCTATCTCGTAAAGGAAGAACTAGATTGAGGTCCTATTTTTCTTTAATGGTACCAAGAGAACTAGCATTTTTTTTAATTATACTCCTACTTGACGTCTCTTAAGTGATTCCTTACTGATGAGTATTTTATGCCATCAACATTTATTTAACATTGATGGATAACATACTATTCGGTTATTAGGTGTCCCTTAAGAGACATCATTTAGGAGTATAATATGAAAAATGTGATGTAAAATAGATGTAAATAATATTTAAATAAATGATTAATCATTTTCATCGTCATCATAAGCATCATCATCATGGTCATTGTCGTTGTCATCATGACCATCGTCATCATCATACATATGATCATCATCACCATATTCATTATCATCATCATCATTGTCATCATTGGAATCATGATCGGGATCATCATCATCATCATCACCATCCCCATCATAATTGTTGTCATCACTATTATTCATCACAATCATCATAAACAACATCATCATCACCGTCGTCATCATTGTCATCATGATATTCATTGTCACCTAAAGAGAGAGCACTGTCAACTAAATTTCATACCGTCAATGCATGCATCTACTCTAACCAAGTCAAATTTCATTCCATACAAGTAAAAATTAAAAAAAATTAAACGTTGGCCCCATTCGCATGATGTCACTTATTATATGCGAGGTCAAGTACATGATCACCTGCAGCGCCTTATTTTTAGGTTGTGAAATATCAATACACAATAATGAAGGTGAAATAAGCATACTATGCATTACCTCATTTTATTGTCGAATTTTTGTTTGTGTGAGTCATGTTTGAGTCTCGAAACCCTCTCATACCGGCAACACATGCGTCTATTCTAACAAAGTCAAATTTTAGTCCATATAATTACATATTGAAAAAAATTCATCATTGGCCCTATTCACATGTCACCTATTATATGCGGGGTCAAGTACATGATCAAGTGGAGTGTCAATCATTTTTTAGTCCGGAAACCCTCCCACACCGTTAATGCATGCATCTAGTCTAACCATGCAAAATTTCAGTGCAAGCAAACACAAATTTAAAAAATTTCAACGTTGGCCCCTTGCAATACATGATCAAGCACGCCATTTGGGTTAGCATGATAATTGTGCATTGCATTACTAAGCTATTGGAATCTCTTATGGCCCCACACCACACCCCCCCCCCCCCCCCCCCCCCCCTCCCCCCTTTACATCACTCTCAATTCCCCATAACCCAACAAAATCTATGTAAAAAAAATGTGTTTTTTGTCATACTTAAGAACAAATGTCTCTAATTATAACAAATATGCCATCATACAAGGAAAGTGACAAAAACACTAAGAAATAGTTAATTTATAGGTACCAATAACATTCAATAATTCTATAGAAATATTAAATCAAAGTATATAGAGTATATATATTAAGGCATACCTCATACACTTCAATGTACTTCATCATCATCTTCATATTGGCAATCATATGTATCATCTGATCCATAGTAAACAATGTAAGGATTGGTCATATCATCATCATCATCGATGTTAGTTACGATCATCATGTCATCATTGATATCATCTTCATGGAAATTGTTTGCTACATCATCTGATTCAACTAATTCTTCAACATCTTCTTCTGGAACATGTCCATCTAACTCATGTTGAAAATATTCAACATCGTCTTCTTCTTCGATACCCTCTTCATTACCTTCTGGCACGTTATACTTTACTAGCCTTCCCCTTGGATCGTGTCTCACAACAAATTACCAAACCCCTATATGTGGAACCTCAGAGTAAAATACATGTTCACATTGGCTTGGAAGAACATAGGGCTTTGTTCTTGGCTCAAACAGCCTTGTATTAACCATGGTAAATCCATTATCATGTTCAATAATAGTTTTATCAGGATCACGTTGATTCAATTGTAACCTGTACCATTTGACAACGAATAGAACTACCTTGAAGGAGTTAATGTCACACCAAAGAATATATTCCAAATACCCATAGTATCAATTTTCTAAGAGTAATGGATGTCTGTCACTTCTAGAGGAAACATTGGTCACCTCAAAGACTGCAGATATCCCACAATCTGATGTTTTCTTCATTTCATCCAACTTTTTGGTGCAATATTTCCATCCATTGCACCACATAGCCTTATGGTGTTTCACCTACAACAAACCATACACATGATAAAGATTGCATCATGATCCATTTATGATTAAGTGCATTTATGTGTCCTACAGGGAAAAAATAAACGTGTACATCAATATGTTTGCACAACAAATAAATAGTGTGGTTGATTAATATGCTTTCCTGCTTATCTTTTAAACCATATTCTAAATTGTTTTCCCTTCGTGTAAGATTGGTATCTCGATTGCGATATGTTTCCATAACCAATGAAGCCACACCTTCCCATGATATTCCATGACCATCTTGTTCACATTGTTCAATCCATACCTTCATCCAATCAATATTTTTGCAATGTATAAATGAATTGCATCCCACTCTCAACCAACTATTTGATAAAAATAAATTAAAATTTAATACAAATGTATATTCACTTAACAAAGTATAAACATTTAATTGATGAATATTGAATATTAAAAAAATATGTATGATATATACATAAAAAATAACAGTCAAATATTTTAAATTAATTAATCTCCACTAGCTAATAATTACCTTTCACCTTCCTCGATCTACATTTCCCCTTTGGGTACTCCCCTTTGAAATTTTTATTGGCGTGTAGATCACAAATGCAAACAAAATTGAGCTTTGATGCTAATTTAGGAAGATATGTACTAATATACATCATGTTTTGGTATACCATATATCCCTTCATCATAGAACCCTCAAGATGTGTTCGTTTTCTAACCAAACCGTTCAAAAATTTCAAGTGCCTCTCAACCATCCACATGGACCTTGAGTGTACAAATCCACACAATTCAATCTCCTCAACGTGGTGTATGAGGTAGTGTTCTTGTGCATTGAAAATTGCAGAAGGTAGATTCTTCTGCATTTCACACATGAGATGAGGAATTTCTCTCCTCCAATCTTTATATTTTCTTTATGGATTTATTTATATAAAACCATCTACAAGTGATGCAGACCAATAATGAGATTTAACAAAAAAAACAATATATTACATAACATGAATTAGTGCACAAAAATCAAATATAAGTTCTACAATGAATTAAACAAACACTAAGCGCATGAAAAACAACTCTACTTACCTCATGTATTTTTCCAAGATTATATATAACTTGTTTGGCATTGTCTTCGAAGTTGTCCGAGAGAGAGAGAGGTAGAACATATTGTAACAATATACAAAACATTTCATTTTTTATACAAAAAGTAGACAAAAAAATACCAACAATATGCACTAGAATATCGTTAATATAAAAATAATTATATGTATACCATAATAATTATCTTCATGAAGATATGCCAATCATGTGTTTTCACCCTCGCAAAATCACCTTTCTTTGTTATGATATTCTTCATGTTCACACAAAATTTGGTGGGAAATTTATTTTTTCACATGACTTCTTTTACAACATTATTTTGTTGCTCCGTTAACATCCATGGAAGTGGGTTTATATTAATTTGGTCTCCATTTCTATGAAATTGAATGACGTCTTTCATTGCATGGTTGGCTTCTTGAATGTCATTGCAGATTTTGACAATTTTTTCTTTCTCACTCCTTCCATCCAATATTTTCCATAATGTTTCAGCCACATTCTTTCTTATATGCATTGTATCAAACAAATGAGCAATTCATAGGTTCTCATAGTAGGGAAACCTACTGAATTGTTTAGGATAACTTTTCATTCCTTGTGGAAGCCCATTAATGCCTTCATGATCATGATGGCCATCATGAATCATAGTTTAAAAATAAATTACAGAAATCAATGTCAATTACAGTAAACAACACACAATACACAAAATTTCATAACATTTCATATACGATGATTCATACGTACCTTGACTATTTCTATTATATTGAAACTTCCATAGGTGAGGAGTCATTCTCTACTATTTTATTGCAGTCTCTTGCTTCCCATTGAAAAAATGTATTTTAGTAGTTCGATACCTATGATTCTTAGAGAGGAAGTGTCTATACCCATCAAACACCTCCTTTCCTTTTTTTCTGGAACGGTGAGACTTGTCTTGGAGACGTTTACCCACCATGCACATTTAATTTGGTTAATTTGGACTTGTTAAACCACTATCCTAAGTTTTATTGACTTAATTGGCATCAGAGGATCACTATATGACATCAGCATGAGCACACCCATGCCTACCTTCAGTCAAGAAGGCCAACTAAGCCTTCTCCTTCATTCGGGGAGGCTAACTAGAGCACTCCGGGGGTGATCTGATTGTCGTAAATGCACCTAATTGCTAACTGATGGTTACAATCAGTTAAGCTGAGTGGTGAAGGTGCCTCCATTCATAATATTGATTATTTTATTAATATTTAATGAACTGGAGTCAACGGGGGCACCTCCAACTACCTCTGATGGCTAGTTTAACTTCAGTTAAACTCATCGGAGTTCATTGGAGTTATTGATGCGCTACCACTTATTGGTTGGAATGAAGTGACACATGTCTGAGCTACTTCTAGTTAGACTCATTCATTCATTGCACTCCAACTTTATTTAGGACTTAGTGGAGTCAATCGACACTTGATCAGTTGGATAACTAGTGTGTTTACTATGGCTTACAGTTAGTTAAGCTACACCCATTCATTCAATTCGAATGACCTCCTTGGGAATTCAAATTGTCTTGGAATTCATGCATCTTGCATGATCATTGTATTGTATTTATTCATTATTCATTTATTATACAGTGCTACTACTTCCATTGATTATACAGTGCTTCTACTTCCATTGTAGCACCATTTTGCCAATTTTATGCATATTTGTCTGTATTCTTTGTGAGACTGTGTTTTCAGTTCCTATACCACTGTGAAAAATTAATATGGTATCAAAGCTCATGGCAGGATGAAGCTCATCTATCAAAAACAAGGTTTTTGATAGATCTTGCATGAAAAATTGAGCAAAAGCTCAAAAATCCAGCACTGCACCAGAAGCTAAGGCTTACCACTTAATACCCCAAGTTAAGGAATTGTTGGTCAAGCTTGCTTGATCAACTATGCTGAATATGATGAAAGCCTAAAATGTGCAGGATTTTCGACCTTATGGTGCCCCTTTTGTTGTGATTTGCAGGTTTTAATAGGTGAAAGCATTCGCTCCAACATTTTGAAATGGCTTCTTTCATAGAACTCTTGACTCCATTCAATTTCCATTCATGGAAAGGAGACATGGAGATCTAACTACGTTACAGAGGACTCTATAGGGTCACTATGGACACTGAAGAATAGCCTTATTCTATGACAGACAAAGCTATATTCTTGAACAAGAAAGATGAAGCATTCAGATTCTTGTGCCTCTCTGTTTCCCAGGATCTTCTTTTCCATCTCTCAGGATTGAAGACTCCAAAGGAAATTTGGGACAAATTGGAAACCTTGTATGGAAAATAGGATGATTTGAGAGTATACCAGCTTGAAAACGAGTTGATGTCTCTCCAACCTTCCAATTTCGAGACCTTAAATGATTTTTTCACAAAGTTCAAGCACATTGTCTTACTGTTGAAGCAATCTAAGGTAGAGAAGGAGGATGATCAGCTCATTGTCGCCATACTCTCCAAACTTGGAGCTGATTATTTGGTGTTTGTCTCTACATTCTGTGTAGGGAAGCTCACAACCCCTGGATGGAAGATTCCTTCACTCAATGCCTTCATTGAGTCCCTAACAAGTGAACATGATAAGATTGTCCAGATGGGGATCATGAGATCCTCCCATGATAAATTTATCCATGTCTTAGGGCCCAAATATATGAAGGGTAAAGGAAAGTAGAAAAATAACCCAAAAACCAAATTTGAAGCTCCTAAGCCTAAAGTTGAAAACTAGTAGCATGAAGAGCCTTCCAGCTCAAAGAAGAACAAAGGAAAAGGGCATCATGGAAAGGAAAAAGTTAAGTGTTCATACTGTGGGAAGGGCTTCCACCCTAAACATACCTGCATGAAAAAGAAACTTTATGAAGCTACTTCTCTCCTTGAGAGAAATCACATCAATATTCTGGAAAGTTCAGAGGAGAGATCAGCAAGATCAGGAACCACAACATGAAAAAGGTCATGCCCTCATGGCAAGCACTTCGAAGTCCAAAGCACTCTTGATAGATTCTGGAGCTTCAAACCACATGATGGCTGAAAGAGAATCCTTCTCATCTTTGGAGACCGGTAAATCCATTCCCATCCACATGGGATATGACTCCACAATCATATCCGAAGGATAAGGTACTGTAGATCTTGAGCATAGTTATTTTTCTAATGTTATGTATGTACCATGTCTAACATAAAACCTCCTAAGTGTTTATCAAATGACACATATGGGAGTTCCCAAGAGAGTCTCCTTCAGCCTGGATGATGTAGAGATCATAGAACTTGCATTCGTAAAACTTGTAGAAAAGTCCTTGCAAACCATCATGCAAAATCCTACACGTTCTCCCATTTTGTGGTGGATGCAAAGCCCACCACATTGCTGACTCATGGAAATGAATTTAGTAGACTATGGCATGAGAGGTTCAGCCACATGAACTTCAAATACTTGAAGCAATTACAAAAGAATTCTATGGTTGAAGGCATCCCAGTCATCAAAGCTATCACTGGAATTTGCAAGGGCTGTGTTGTTGGAAAGCACCCTGAGCATAAGTTCAAACGGGGGAAGGAAAGCCGAGCATCATGCATCTTGGGACTGATACATTCTGATATCAGAGATTCCATGCCTATCACATCCATGAATGGATCAAGTTATGTTCTTACTTTCATTGATGACTTTTTGAGATACACATGGGTCTTTTTTATCAAAAAGAAGTCAGAAATCTTGGAAAAATTCACTGAATTGAAGGCCTTGATTGAGAATGCATCTGGAAAAAAGATCAAGATTTTGAGATATGATAATGGTGGGGAGTATGTTAGTAATTAGTTACTACATATATGTTCCCAAAGTGGTATTTATATCCAGCATTTAGTTCCCTACACTCCCCAGCAGAACGGTGTAGCGGAGAGGAAGAATCAGTCTCTCAAGGAGATGACCACCTGTATGTTGGAATCAAAGAAGTTGGATGAAAATTTGTGGGTAGAAGATATGCAAGCTGAAGAATATATTCAGAATAGAGTGACACACTCATATTTTAAATGTAAGACCCCTTTCGAAGCATATGTCAGACACAAGCCAAATGTGTTGAATCTAAGGGTGTTTGGGTCCACTGCATGGGCCCGAATTCCACTTGATAAAAGGAGGGCTTTGAAAACGAAAAGCATATAATGTATGTTTATCAGATATGCTAATGAATCTAAAGGTTTCAATATGTTGGATATCAAAACAAAATATATCATCATTGAAAGGAGTGTCAAGTTCAATGAGCCTCTTTAGGAGGTAGAACTAGTGAAGGAGAAAACTGTTGAATTTCCCTCCTATTCTACTGAATATTTGGATGATGTAATTGGGGGTGATGACCTTTATTTGGATCCTCTGATTTATGATATCAATGTACAAAAAACATCAGAATATGAATTATAACCTGAATTACAAAATCATCTTCCAACTTGGGCCTGACAGACACTCTCCTCCGCAGGAGATAACATTGGAAATCCAGATGATCCAAGGAGAATCCAGTCTGATTTCCAAAGAGCAGGTATTGCACTCTCTTTTCCTGATTATTTGCTGTCAGAATATTGTTATTTAATTATAATTTCAGACCCTAAGTATTACTACCATGCTTGGAAGGATCCGAGATGGCAAGTTTCCGTGGATGAAGAGATGAATTCTCTTTAAAAAAACACTACTTGGGAGCTAGTTTCTCTTCCTCCGGGAAGGAAATTGGTTCAATGGAAGTGGGTGCTTCAAAATAAGGTTGATGCTGATGGAATCACATTAAAATATAAGGCAAGGCTGGTGGAAAAATGTTTATCCTAGGTCCAAAGTGTGGACTACCATGAGACTTTTGCCCTGGTTGCAAAAATGGACTCCATCCGCCTAGTTTTGGCAATTTATGCATCTAAGCACTGGGAAGTGCATCATAAGGATGTTAAGTATGCATTTATACATGGAGATATTCATGAGGAGATATACATGAAGCATATTTAGGGATACATTTCTGATCCATATTTGGTTTGCAATCTAAATAAGTCACTATACGGGTTAAAACAGGCCCCAAGAGAGTGGTATTCCAAGATGGATGCCTTCCTTCTCTCGAAAAACTTCCAAAGGTGTAAATCAGATCCAAATGTGTATATACAGAAGTATAATGGTCATTTGATTATTATTTTTTTATAATTTGATGACTTACTGATTACAGGTAGCACATTTACTTCTATTTCAGTCATCAAAACTGCTCTCCACAATGCATTTGAAATGAGCGATTTGGGGCTCTTAAAGCAATTTCTTGGGCTCGAAATTGAGCAAAATTTTGATGGGATAATGGTAACTAATTCCAAATACATATCAGACATTTTAGTCAATTTTAAAATTTCTAAATGTAAGGCTTCTCCATTCCCTTTCCTTTTAGAGATCAGCCTTGAAGAAGGAAAAAGCACACCTCCCATGGACTGCACTATTTATCGACAACTGATAGGTAGCTTGCTCTACTTGGATCATTCTCGGTATGATACATGTTATTCCATGAATACTGTGTCAATATAAATGCATTAGCCTCATGATATTCATTGGAAGGAATCCAAGAGGATCCTCCAGTATATTCAGGGAACCAGGACCTACGACATTCACTATGCTGCAGACTCTAAGCTAGAGTTGGTTGGTTACATAGATTATGATTGGGTGGGTGACTCTATTTATCAAAAGTATAATTCCGAATATGTATTCATGTTTGGTGGTGTCCCCATTTTCTGGTCTAGCAAAAAGTAGGCCGCTATAGCATTGTCTTCAGCAGAGGCCGAGTACCGAGGAGCGGTGAATGCTTGCATCCAAGTTGTTTGGTTGCAAGGAATTCTTTCAGAGTTTGATATTGGTAGTACTTTGTCCACTGTCCTCTTTTGTGACAATCAACGTGATATTAATATATCCATAGATCCAGTTACCAAGCAGAGGACCAAACATGTAGAGATACACATGCACTACATCAGAGAGTTAGTGCATGACAAGACCGTCATTCTGCAATACTGCCCGACTGATGAGCAGATTGCAGATATCTTCACCAAGAGATTTTAAAAAAATAAGTTCACTTACCTTTGTTCACTATTGGGGGTGAGTTCATCAGGGTGATCAGACTACTTTCAATGTTCATCTTGAGGCGGGGGGTTTCCCACTGGGTTTTCCCTCTTTTCCTCACTTAGATTTACTTTTGAGAATTGTTTGAGTTTCATTATTGTACAGGGTGACCTATGGCCTTAGTTTCTGGGGTCCTAGCATTTCATGCACTTTATGTTTCTACTCCTATGAGTATAGCTTAACGGGGGGTTTTGGAGACATTTACCCACCATGCACACTTAATTTGGTCAATTTGGCCTTGTTAAACCACTATCCTAAGTTTTATTGACTTAATTGGAATTGTAGGAGCACTATATGACATCAACATGAGCACACCCATGCCTAACTTTAGTCAAGGAGGCCAACTAAGACTTCTCCTTCATTCGGGGAGGCTAACTAGAGCACTTCGGGGGTGATCTGAGTGTCATAAATGCACCTAATTGCTAACTGATGGTTACAATTAGTTAAGATGAGTGGTGAAGGTGCCTCCATTCATTATATTGATTATTTTATTAATATTTAATGAACTAGAGTCAACAGGGGTGCCTCCAACCACCTCTGATAGCTAGTTTGACTTCAGTTAACCTCATCGGGGTTCATTGGAGTTATTGATGTGCTACCACTTGTTGGTTGGAATGCAGTGACATGTGTATAAGCTAATTTCAGTTAGAATCAATCATACATTGCACTCTGACTTCAGTTAGGACTCGATTGAGTCAATCGACATTTGATCAGTTGGTTAACTAGTGTGTTTACTGTGGCTTACAGTCAGTTAAGCTACACCCATTCATTCAATTTGAATGACCTCCTTGGGAATTTGAATTATCTTGGCATGCATGCATCTTGCATGATCATTGTATTGTATTTATTCATTATTCATTGATTATACAGTGCTACTACTTCCATTTCAACACCATTTTGCCAATTTTATGCATATTTTTCTGTATTCTTTGTGAGACTGTGTTTTCAGTTCCTAGACCACTGTGACAAATTAATAATTTGATATTAGGACCACAAACTAGACATGAAAATTTTCCCTTTGTCTGAAGACCTAAATATAGAGATGGATTATCTTATATGTCAACTATAATTATATATAAAATGAATGGATTATTTAAAAAAATATGCCTGCATAGTATGTTAACTAGTTCATAAAAATAAATGCAATTAAAGTGGAACTTATAATTACAAACCGCAAAAATGGCTTAACCCTAGGGCATCATGTATTGTCTATACAAGCATTGCATGGAATTGAAGTTTCCTTTGTTGTATTGGTCTAGATGCGTCACACATAGTGATGTCATTCCATAACTTTAGTATCTCGTCAATAAGAGGTTCGATAAATGCATTCATATCTTTAACTTGTTATTTACCTGATTGATTTGAACGACAAATGAGATGCCACTACATTAGAAAAAAATACGGCAAATGAGATGCCACTACATTTTAAAAAGTTGTAGACACATACTTGGAATAATCATTGACAACATTATGTGCTCCCTCTTTATTGACAACCATGGAGGAATGTTATTGTTGATAACAAAAATAGGCCACACCGAGTAAACGAATCTCATCTCTGCAAATTGATTGACACCATCTATCGTCAAACAAATTCTAAGATTATGAGGTTCTTCTTTAAAGTGAGGTCATTTTTTCCATATCTCTAAATGCAAAACCATCTACAGGCATTCGAATAATTTCATATTGACTTATGTTCCTTGCATGATAATCTATAAATTCCGTTATGTTTTTGCACTTAAACAACCATTTCAAACATGGAATAATCGGAATATATGAAGAACCTTGTGAGGGACCTTTTTTGTTACTTGATCTGTTCGATATCTACTCAGTATGAAATTCCAGACATCCAGTTTCAAATTTATGTTGATTATAATATATAACATGGTCATTGGGGAATGCATGAATTACTTCATACTGCATTCCAATTTTTTTCATGATGGAAGATAAATATCGAAATGTGCAAGGTAAAATATTTGATGGTGGTAACAAAATTTCAGCTATCAAGATACATCAAATTAAAATAAAATCTAGTTAATATATAAATATATAAACAATATTAATGAAACACATTGCATCCATATTAATTTGGCTTATGAATTAACAATCATTTTATTAGACAAACAATGACAACCTTTAGCGTGATCATATATATGTGATGGAATATATTACATACCTTAACATATGCGTGACTTATGTGTTTGAAAGACCATTCATAACCTCCAAGTTCATTATCAACAATATAGCAGAGAGAAGATTTGTGTTGGAGCCCTCATAAATGGATTCATATGCCTTCTCAAGAAGAGGTAAATCATGGACACCATCAAAGTCGTCATTTTCATGATCATCATCACCATAATCATCCATTCTAACATTAAATGCATCATTGATCAAAGTATATGTTGTTGGAGTCATTTACCCAACTTACACACTTATTTGGTCAATTTTGGCCCACCCACTATCCTAAGTTTAATTGACTTCATTGGCATTATATGAGCACACTATGACATCAGCATGAGCACACCCACACCTTCCTTCAATCAAGGAGGCCAACCAAGCCTTCTCCTTCAATTGGGGAGGCTAACTGGGCTTCCTCCTTCAAACAGGGAGCAATTCTAGGGCGATCTGACTGTCATAAGTGCACCTAATTTCTAACTAATTGTTGTTTCACTTAAAAACCAATTAAGTTGAGTTGTAAAGGCACCTCCATCATGCAATTGTCTATTTTGGGCTGATTGGGATGAACTGGAGTTAGCTAATGCGCCTCCAACTGCCTCTGTTGACTAGTATCACTTTAGTTAACTTCATTGGAGCTAATTGGAGTTAGTGATGCGCTACCACCTACTATTTGGCATGCAGTGACATGTGTCTGAGTTACATTGAGTTATACTCAGCCATCTATTGAAATCTGATTCAGTTAAGACTCAATGTGAGTCAATCATGGCTAGATTAGTGGTTAACTAAGTGTGTCTAGTGTTGTTGACATTCAGTTAAGCTACACCCATCCATGCAATTCGAATTACCTCCTTGTGAATTTGAATTGGCTTGGAATCCATGCATTCTTCATGACATTGTATTGTATTACTCATTCTATTATTGATTATACAGAGATGCAACCTCCTATTGTAGTACCGTTGCATCATTTCATGTCTAATTTGTCTTGAATCACTTGTGAGTTTGTACTTTGTCCCAAGATTTTTGCGACATAATTAATATGGTATCAGAGCCACGGAGGGACAAATCTATTCTTCAAAGAAAAACATGATTTTTTCTGGATCTAGCATGAAAAATTGAGTGAAAGCTCAAATTCCAGCACTGCACCAGAAGCTGAAGGTTTTTATAGGTTCATGACTGCATTCGCTACAGTATCTCAATGGCTTCTTCTATGGATCCTCTCACCTCCTTAAATTACCACCAATGGAAGGAGGATATGGAGATTTAGCTCCATTCAAGAGGGTTGTACTAGGTCACAATGAACACCAAATTAGAGGCTAATGTTGCTGTAGAGAAGATAAAATATTGGAATAAGTTGGATGAGGCTTATGGTTTCTTGTGGTTGTCTATATCCAAAGATATTATTTTCCACATCTTAGGATTAAATACTCCAAAGGAGATTTGGGATCAGCTCGCTACCTTGTTTGATAAACAATATGATATTTGGATCTATCAACTTGAGAATGAGTTGATCTCCCTGAATCCAAGAAGCTTCGAATGCATGAATGAATTTTTCACAAAATTCAAACATTTGGTGCTTTAGTTAAAGTAGTGCAAGGTGGAGAAGGAATATGACCAGCTCATCCTAGTTGTCCTCTCCAAAATTGGTCCAGACCATTCAGTCTTTGTTTCAACACTCCACATGGGGAATATAACAACCCTAAACTGGAAAATGCCTTCATCAAAACCCTTACAAACAAGCATGACATGCTTGTTTAGATGGGGATCCTCAGATCCTCAAAAGATCAAGATTTGTTTGCTTCGGGGTCAAAAGATTCGAAGAAAAAATGGAAGTAGAAGAATCCAAAGGCTAAATTTGATGCTCCAAAGCCTAAATAAAAGAACCAGTAGCAAGAAGAGCCTTCCGACTCAAAGAAACACAAGAACAAAGGAAATCAAGGCAAGGAGAAAGTCAAGTGTTCCTATTGTGGGAAGGCATTCCACCCTGAACATGCCTGCATGAAGAACAAGCTTGATGAGATGAATATCCTCTTGGGGAGAAACAATATGAATCTTTTAGAGAGTGTTCGGAAGAGAGATAACCAAGATCGGGATTTCCAGCAAAAAAGAGGTCATGTTCTCATGGAAAGCACATTGAAGCCCAATGATTTCCTCATAGACTCTGGAGCTTTGAATCACACGATGGAAAGCAGAGACTCGCTCTCATACCTAGACACCGAAAAAAGCATTCCCATCCACATGGGAGATGATTCTACCATCATTTCGAAAGGACAAGGTACAATAAATCTTGAAAATGGTAGTTTTTTCAATGTTCTGTATGTAGCCTCTAACCTCTTGAGTGTATATCAAATGACTCATACTGGAGTTCCCAAGAGAGTAGCCTTCAGCCCCAATGATGTAGAAATCAATGAGATTGCATCCGAGAAGCTTTCTCCAAAAGTATTAGTAAACCATCATGTTAAGGCCTATGAGTTTTCCCATTTTCTGGCGGATGCAAATCCCACCGTTCTTCTAACTCATGGAAATGAGGTTAGTAGGATTTGGCATGAGAG
Organism: Pseudotsuga menziesii; assembly: GCA_001517045.1. Taxonomy (NCBI): domain Eukaryota; kingdom Viridiplantae; phylum Streptophyta; class Pinopsida; order Pinales; family Pinaceae; genus Pseudotsuga; species Pseudotsuga menziesii. The sequence goes on along the minus strand of LPNX010902822.1, from coordinate 6,585 downwards.
GTTCTGTAATTTGAACTTCAATTACTTGCAGAACCTTCATAAAAATTCCATGGTTAAAGCCCTCCCAGTCATCAAATCTACCAAAGGAATTTGGAAGGGTTGTATTATCGGTAAACACCTTGAGCACAAGTTTGATTGGGGGAAGGAAAAACGAGCAAAGAGTATTTTGGAGCTGATTCATTCTGATATCAGCAGACCTATTCCAACCACATCCATGAATGGATCTCAGTATGTTCTCACCTTCACAGATTATTTTTCTAGATACACTTGGGTTTTCTTCATCAAGAAAAAATCTGAAGTGTTGGAGAAATTCATTGAATTGAAAGCACTGGTTGAGAATGCCTCTGAGAGAAAGATAAAATATTTCCAATATGATAATGTATGGGAATATATCAGTTATGAATTGCTGCATATATGTTCAAAAAATGGGATAAATATCCAACATTCCATTCCCTATGCTCCTCAGTAAAATGGTGTAGCGGAAAGGAAAAACCGCTCTCTCAAGGATATGACCACATGCATGCTGGAAGCAAAAGGATTGGCTACAAATTTGTGGGATGAGGCCATGAATGTTTCTGCATACAATCAAAATAGAGTTCCACACTCCTCTTTGAAAGGCAAGACTCCTTTAGAATCCTATTTTGGACACAAGCTGGATGTGTCAAATTTAATGGTGTTTGGGTCCACTGCATGGGCTCAGATTCCGCTTGACAAGAGAAAATATTTGCAACCGAAAAGAATTGAATGTTTGTTCATTGGGTTTTCCAAAATAATATAAGGTATTCAAGCTTATGAATATAAGAACAAAACAAATTTTCATTGAAATATGTGTCAAATTTGATGAGCCTCTCCAAGAGGTAGAACTAGTTGAAGAAAATTCTGTTGAAATCCCCTCCTGTTCTGCTGATAATTTAGGTAATGGAAGTGGGAGTGAAGGTTCTGATTTTTCTGATCTGATATATGATATCAGTGAGAAAAACACATCAGGTTTATAATCATATTCTGATATTCCAAATCATCTTCCAACTTGGGAAAAAAAGACACTATCTTCTGCTAGGAAAAACATTGGAAATCCTGCAAATCCAAGAAGAACCCGGTCTGATTTTCAAAGAACAGGTATTTCTCTCTCTTGTAATGAATCATTTCTGTCTGAGACCTGTTATTTAATGATTGGGTCAGATCCTAATTCCTTCTACCATGCTCAGAAATATCCTAGATGGCAAGCTTCTATGGGCGAAGAGCTTAATTCTCTTCGGAAAAATGCTACTTGGAAGCTAGTTTCTCTTCCACCTGGGAGGAAATTAGTTCAATGCAAGTGGGTGTTTCAGAAAAAGGTTGTTGCTGATGGAAAAAACTGAAAATATAAGGAAATTCTGGTTGCAAAAGGGTTCTCCCAGGTCCAAGGTGTGGACTATCATGAGACCTTTGCACCAGTGGCAAAGATGGACTCCATCCGCCTAGTTTTGGCCATTGCGACATCCAAGCACTAGTAGGTGTATCATATGGATGTCAAGAGTACCTTTATACATGGAGAAATTCATGAGGAGATATACATGAAGCAGCCTGAGGGCTACATTTCATATCCTTCATTGGTCTGCAAATTGCAGAAGTCATTATACGGGTTGAAACAGGCCCCAAGATCATGGTATGCCAAGATGGATGCCTTTCTTCTTTCACAAAAATTCCAAAGGTTTAAATCAGATACAAATGTGTATCTACAGAAGTATTATGGTAATTTACTTATCATTGTTTTATATTTTGATGATATTTTTATTACTGGAAGCACACGTGCTTCCATTGCTTTCATTAAAACTGCTCTTCATGATGCATTTGAGATGAGCAATTTGGGGCTCTTGAAGCAATTTCTGGGGCTTGAAATCTCCTAATAATTTGATGGGATAATGGTAACATAGTATAAATACATTTCAGACCTGTTAATTAACTTTAGCATGGCTAAATTCAAGGCTTCCCCATTTCCTTTCCTCTCAGGGATCAGCCTTGAAGAAGGAAAAAACACTCCACCTATGGATTGCACTATCTACCACCAACTGATTGGTAGATTGCTTTACTTGACACATTCAAAGCCTGATCTTTGTTATGTCATGAATGATGTATCAAGATACATGAATATGCCTCATGATAATTATTGGAAGGCAACCAAGAGGATCCTTCAGTATATTCAGGGCACACAATCCTATGACATTCACTATGTTACAGATTTTGAGCTAGAGTTAGTTGGTTATATAGATTCAGATTGGGCAAGGATTCCATAGATCAGAATTCCAATTCTGGGTATGTATTCATGTTTGGTGGTGGACCCATTTTCTGGTCTAGAAAAAAGCAGGCTGCCATTGCATTTTCTTCAGCAGAGGCCGAGTATAGTGGAGCAGTGAATGCTTGCATCCAATATGTTTGGTTGCAAGGCATTCTTTCAGAGTTTGAGATTTGTAGTACTTTTTCCACATTCATATTTTGTGACAATAAAATTGCTATTAAGATCTCCATAGATCCAGTTACCAGGAATAGGACCAAACATGTTGAGATACACATGCACTACATCAGGGAGTTGGTGCATGACAGGACCATTGTTCTACAATACTACCCTACAGATGAGCAGATTGCAAACATCTTCACCAAGAGATTTTCTGAGAAAAAATTCATTTACCTCCATTCACTATTGGGGTGAGTTCATCAGGGTGATTAGTTACTTCTTCAGTGTTCAGCTTGATGGGGGGGTTTGTTCCCACTATTTTTTCCCTCTTTCCTCACTTAGATTTATTTTGAGCATTGTTAGAGTTACATTTTTATACAAGGTGACCTATGGCCTTTGTTTTTGGGACCCTAGCATTTCATGCATTGTATTTATACTTCTCCTGAGTATATCTTAAGGGGCAGTGTTGGAGTCATTTACCCAACTTACACACTTATTTGGTCAATTTTGGCCTATTTACCCACTATCCTAAGTTTAATTGATTTAATTGGCATAAAATGAGCACACTATGACATCAGCATGAGCACACCCATGCCTTACTTCAATCAAGGAGGACAACTAAGAATTCTCCTTCAATCAAGGAGGCTAACTGGGCTTCCTCCTTCAAATAGGGAGAAATTCTGGGGTGATCTGAGTGTCATAAGTGCACCTAATTGCTAACTAATTGTTGTTTCACCTAGAAATCAGTTAAGTTGAGTTGTAAAGGCGCCTCCAATATCATGCAATTGTATATTTTGGGCTGATTGGGATGAACTGGAGTTAGCTAATGCACCTCCAACTACCTCTATTGACCAGTATCACTTCAGTTAAATTCATCGGAGCTACTTGGAGTTAGTGATGTGCTACCACCTACTATTTGGAATGTAGTGACATGTGTCTGAGTTACATTCAGTTAGACTCAGTCATCTATTGTACTTTGATTCAGTTAGGACTTAGTGTGAGTCAATCATGGCTATATTAGTGGTTAACTAAGTGTGTCTAGTGTTGTTAACATTCAGTTAAGCTACACCCATCCATGCAATTCAAATGACCTCCTTGTGAATTCAAATTGGCTTGGAATTCATGCATTCTACATGACATTGTATTGTATTACTCATTCTATTATTGATTATACAGAGCTGCAACCTCATATTGCAGTACCGTTACATCATTTCATGTATAATTTGTATTGAATCACTTGTGAGTTTGTACTTTGTACCAATATTGTTGTGACATAATTAATATTTGTACCATCATCTTCAACTATTTTATCAATATGATCATCTTCTTCAATATGACCATTAACTTGTTCTTCAATATTCATAGCTCCATGTTCCTCTAGACGATATGTCGTAGGATGTATTTCCTTTATAATTACATGAAACCATCAATAGATATTAGTTAATATAATAAATATTAAAATAATACATGCATTTACAAAATCAATCAATATGAAAACTTATATAATTCAAAACTTACAAATGGACGATATTCATGTCCCCCCTTAGCGTGTCCATGTTCACTACAATGTTTTATGGCTATTGTGATATTTATTCCTCTCCTTTTAAATCCCCTTCATTAACTACATGGACAATAACATTTCCCATCACCCTTTATTTTCATTCCATCCCATAATATAACAAGCAATTCTCAATTTTGTTCATCTAGATCACAAATATTGCTATTTAACATTTTCTCATAAAGAGATTGAATGAATATTATCGGTCTTAAAAAAATCAATATCCACACTTCACTCTTTCTAATCACATTAACAATTGAAATATTTGTGTACTCTTTTATGAAAACTAGTCCGTGCAAAGAATATAATTTTCACATACCGTCGCTTGTATAGAAAACATGTTGAAATGTTACCATAATTTATAGTTTTTAAAATTAAAAATTCGTTGGATATCCGACGATATTAATCTAGTTATCGTTAGCCGCATATATGTCATATATCTGACGGAAGTCGTCAAATAAGCGATGGTGGTCATCGAATCACCAACGATCGTCAGATATATGAAAATGCCATGTATCAAATAAGAAAAAATTTGATCAAAATTTGTACTTTTGAAGGTGCAATCTGGTGAGACAGTCAATTTTGTCGGATTGCTTCGGATTTGTTCGTCAAATTTTGGGTTCAATTTTTTTTTTGTTTATCCCTTTTCTAACCCAACCAATAGCTCGGCCATGGATATTTCTCTACTGAGGAACTAATATCTCACTCATAAGAGCTAGGAACACTCTAGAAGGATGTTGGTCTAGATCTAGACCTGGACTTGGCGGACTAGACCTGGACTTGGAAGACATTGGGTGGCCATTAAGGAATACCGCACAACAGCAGGTGTCACCGGAAGAACCTTTGGTTCAAATCTCGGAGGTATTGATAGCTTTCTTCTTACAACTCTTAGAACAACAAGGACCAGAAGCCCCCACAAAGGACACCCCAGTTCTGGAAATTGAAGCATATACTCATAGCTTGATGGAGGGCACATCACAGAAATGGAAAAAAACAAGATTTTTAAGAATACAACAAAGCATCTCAACATGATCTATGAGAAGAACGTTTCGGTCGCACAAACCTTTGAAATGGCATAGATGGAGGTAGTAGGGAGGGTCATAGGGAGGTACTCCAATAGAGTTTTTTTGGAAAATTGGGTCAAATCAAATTGGTGGGGATTTCTGAATTACATAGCTAAAACCCTAGTTCTCTCCCGAGGGTGGTTCATCTCCAAGCTCAAGTGTAAGGTGGACATGGGAAAAATTCTCCAAAAACCTTGGAGCCTAGTATCCACTCCCGTCCTTCTCAAGACTTGGGTGTTGATGTTTGATTTATAATACATATGGCTCAAAAGTTCCATGAAATATTGTCATGAATAAGTTAAAATGGTAATTTTCATGGATAAATTGATAAATATTTTGAAAAGAAATTGTTTTGTCCCCCGATCACCGTCGTTATTGAAACATAAATGATTGTTTGTCTCTATAGAGACAAAGATTTGTCTCTATTACGACGAAGATATAAGTTCGTCACTCTAGCAATGAAAATTGAAACACTTGCAAATCAACGGTCATCACAGTAATGTTCATTGATTTTTTCTTATTGTTGAAATTTGATCATTGTGCATTTTTCGTTGTAACCGCCACGTTCATTGGTTTATAAATACATGTTCTTAAGAAATTTTTCATCAAGTTTTTTTCTATAGTTGCAACAATTTTTCTGTTGATTGTTTAATCTGTGATTTCAAGAGTCCGGTATTGGTTTAACACAACAAATTTTTATCTCCTTTGGTTTCCATGTTAGTATTTTTAAATTCTTTCTCTCCTTTAAAGTGTAGGGTCATACATAAAGTGAGTCAACTATTCATTTTATCCTCAATACTATCACATCCAATACCAACATGGAAAGAGATGGATGATTATGAGGTATTGATTTGAATGTATCATGATAGAGTTTATAATTTTGTTAGGGAATGTACATGATAAATAATGGGCTCATCTTAGATTAATGGGTGTTTTATGTAATACTATATATTCTTATGTAAAAGAAAATAAAATGGTTAGATCATCATGAAATTTATTCAATTTCAAAATATTTGTAAAATTTTAGTTTTGCATTGAGGTTTGTGGTTAGTGAACTAATATTTTTCCAATGAGTAAATATAATGTCATGGGGATTGGCCTCTTAATCATTGTCTGATTAAAAAAATATGAATATGAACTAATTAAGGAAACAACATCTTTTCTTTTCAAATGTTTTATTTGTTTAGTTTCTTATTTATAGAGGGGTAAACTAGCATGTGGTAATATCCTATGTGAAAAATTGTTTAAGCATTGTGATCCCATGTGCTTGTGAGAAATCATGTTCCTAACTTGGGAGAACATAACCGTTGGGGAGGGATTTAAATTTTATCACTAAATATTGAAAATATAGTGGTTGGTGGTAATAATAGTTGGTGGTAATAATAGACCCCCATACTAACTTATTCCTTAATAATTTGGAAAAGACGGGTGTTTTTTATATGTACCATGTCGAAGTAAAGTCAACTTGGATTTACTAATTAGATTTGTCACTTTCCATGTCACGTCCTTTAATTTTATGTCTCCTTTAATAT
>LPNX010902806.1:3184-18863 GCA_001517045.1 Pseudotsuga menziesii | reverse complement strand
CCTAAAGGAAACTAAAAATGAGACTTAAAACAAACTTACTTCCAATAAAATGAAAAAACAAACCAAAAATCGAAGAAGTCAAACCAAAATTGAAGGAAAATTTACTGACTTAATAGATACCATGTGGACGGAAAGACCTTCCATCAAAAGCAGTAAGTAAAGTGGTTGATGGGACAATCTCTAGGGATCCAAGAGCTTTCCAACAGGCCAGGGACATAACACAAGTAGAGGCTCCCTCATCAACAGCCGCTCGTCCAATGGTCTTACCACCATGGACAACATTGATCGATAGAGCTACATGATAAGGGAGGCGAATTTTAACATCAGAGAGATGAAATTTCGCAGTGAGACTCGAAGAGTCCATGCTACCTAAAGTTGCTAAGAGGGCATCCTGCTGAGTGGGACAACTCTGTAGCACTTCTAAAGCTGACATTGCACAAGGATTCTGATCCAAGTCTTCAACCACAGATTAGTTAGAAGCGGCTCAGGCATTTGAGTTATGCAAAGTCTTCTTAAAGACACCTTTGGGTATCTTTGGCATTATTTCTGCAGGTTTCTCTATAGTGAGAGGGTTGGAAGATTCAACTACAGCTTTACCCTTCTCATCGGTATCCTTCTCATAGTTCTTGTTCCTGGTTTGGAACAAAGTTGAGGATCCAACCATGTTGATATAATTGGGGTCAGGGGAAGCTTGAGTGCCCCCTGCTACGGTAGAAGCTGAAGCAGAATTCTGCCCTTGAGGAAACAGATCCTTCAGGACAGCCGGCGGTTGAGCTTGTAACAGCTTCTGAGCTTGTTCCATGAGGGGACAAAGATGAGTAAGATGGTCCCCTTGGCACAACTTACAAGGGAAATTGACTTTATTATTTTCCTTTTTTCCTCCATCAACATTGTTTGCGGGCTTTGGCTTGTTTTGATTTTGGTTTCCCTCTCCCTTTTTACCTTTTTTCTTCTTCCCGTCGGGCTACTGATTGCCCTTCGAAGAGTTTTTTGCAAAAACATTTGCACTTTGGGTGGAGGGGGAAGCCTTTGCTTCCTCCACCGTAGACTGTTTGACAGAAAATTGGTGAAGTTGTTTTGTCAAATACTCTACAGTGGGAGAGTTGATGGACCCAACCACACCATCGGCATGGGGTCCAGGCTTGGGTTTCTCAGCCTCATGCAAAGGCCTTTATGCCTCAGGGATAATTTCATATAGAATCCCAGACTGTGAATAAATCAAGTCCAACTGTTGGGCTCTGAGTATGGCTTATTCTTCACTGGTCACTCCTGATGTGGAAACATCCTTAGAAATGTATGGCAACAATGACTTAAGGAACCACTCTAATAGAAACTCAGGAGGGATGGTAGCTTTGATAAGACTCTTTCGCCTCCTCCACTCTTGGATATGATCCAAGATGTGGGTTGCCTTGTTTTGTTTGAAAGTGGACAACAAATCTGTTCCGAAGTCGTAACGAACCGGAAGCTGAAAGTGACTAAGGAAAGCACTAGCTAGGTCCCAGAAACTACTAAAAGCAGCAGAAGGTAGCTCAATGTACCATTTTTCCGCAGTTCCAGTCAAGGTCCTCTGGAACAGCCTCAATCTCACTAAATCTTCATTCAATGAGTTGTAAGAACACCATAAGTGGAAGGTGGTGGCATGAGCCCCAGGATCTTCACCAGCATTACCTTCAAACTTAGGGATGTCCGAGGGCAGTTTGGTGGGAATAGGTGGCCACAAGGGGTCATGCCTCACTGGTTCATTCATCAATTTGGATAAGTCTGGCAAGTTTAAAGTTGCCAGAAAAGGAATTTTGGGCCTAATCGGTGCACTAGATGTGCCAGCTTGGGGATTAGAGGGTCCAGCCCCCGAATGCCCATAGGTAAAGGTGGGGTTGCCCCCTGACACCAATTGTGAAGTGGGAAGGTTTCCTTGAAATGGATTCCATCCGTAGGCCACATGATTTTGGGTGGGAGGTGTAGTGTAAGTGGTTCGAGCCATCCCCATAGAAATTGGGGTCTGAAAGACTGGAGTAGGTATCCCTCCGCTAAACAAAGAGAAGGGAGAGCTCGTGTATGGGACCGAAATAGGGGTATGGAAGCTCTGCCAAAAAGAGGTGTTGCCCCCAAACTACACTCCTACATATGAAGGAGATGGACCTACGTATGGACTGGATGGGGGAATGTGCCCCCCATTTCAAGGAAATCCTTGGACATAAGCCGAGAATCCTACCGGACCACTCTGAGTAGTGTAAGGGAAGGAGGAAGGAATGGTAGGTATACTGGGGATCCCAGCAACCGTGCTACCAGAAATACCTCCTATGTTGGAGTGAACTGGTGGTTGAACCACCTGGCTCGCTGGAGTTAAAGGGGTAGAAGGAAAACTAGATCTAGGGGCACTAACCGGGGGAGGTAGTACCCCTTCAACCGGAAGGGTCGAGGTAAACACAAATGGACTTTCTTCCGCAGAAGACATGACTCTACTCAAAGGGACACCTACTATTGGTGAACTAAAAGGTCTAACTTGGACGATCACCAGATCGTTAAGATTAGTCAAGGGAGAGTTAAAATTTCTTGCAAACTCGTCAGTCTATAATTCTTCTATCTCGACTGTGTCTAAATCAAAATGGTTAGCTATCAATTCCAGTTCACCAAGAACCTCACTTACTCCTACTGGTTCAAAAGAACCGTCTGTGCCTAATCTCCGCCTTTGGGGTAAAGGTGGAGGCTCCAATGCAGGAAGAGGAGGAAGGTTTCTCAACCTTCTTGACCTTCTAACTAGTTGGTCCTCCAGAATTAAAAATTTGACTTAATCACACCCTAAGGTCAACTAAGCACAAGCAAATCCACATAGCATACACTAAAAAGATCCTAGAGTCTCAAGCAATCAAACTAGGGTATAAAGATATGCTTTCCCCAAAAAAGCTGATGAACAGTTACTTGGCGTCCGTGAGGGGTTCTTAGGCACAAGCAGAGGAATCACCCACCACCCTCCTGCACTTTCCACAAGGGTTACCTTCCAAGCCCATTCAAGGTGAACCAGAAATAACCTTCCGGTTTACCTAAGTATGAACCCTAAAGAGACAAGAGACTAAGGCTACCTTGACAATACCAGCTGTCTAGGGGGACAGTCGCAAGCCGAACTCGTACGCATGGGCAGGGTATCTGAGCCCGAAAATCTTTCTAGGATAGAATCCCCAGATGTGTAAAAGTACTGGGTTACGTTTTGACAAGGATTCGGGGGGTTATCCCCTTTGTCCAAGCCTCCACGCGGCCTAGTGCTTAACTCCCGTTTGAGAGGAGCTTCCCAGATATAGTGATAGAATCAAGGATTTACCTAAAGAATGGTCCACTACGTCTGAGTTTATAACTTGTGGGAATTTTACACTCCCTATCCCACAAGTCTAGCCTGCCTTGGTTGTTATCACCCGCCTAAGCTTATAATTAGAATGCTGCGGAAGGAAGGTGGGCGGTTTTAATTGATGAAAGTATATTTTCTTCCTTATTAATCATACCCTTTCAGATCGGTTCCCTAGTATTTCCAGGAGGTCAATAGCAGCCAGGCTCATTGTCAGGAGCTTACATATACCCACGACCCATATCCCTGAATATCTATGTGAAGCTATATATGCTCTTTCAACTGCATCTAGAGGAAGCGTTAAGTGGGCTCACCTACCTGCCTACCTGATTAGAAGGAATAACCCTGACATGCAATAATGAAAAAGTTGTCTATTGACAAAATTGAGTTCGGGGCCTTTTTGAACTGGGTGGGCTACATTCTAAGATAACGGGCTGGGATGACTGGCCGTGTTTAATACAACTCGCCCTACGGCGGGCATTTATAGGTTTAGGGGGCAGGGCAATTATGCTAGTAAGTGAAAGGCCCCTAAAAATAAAAAATTACTAGTAAATTTTAATTTATGCGTTTATTTTAAGGGTTGTTTCTTACTCAAGAGGAAATGGAAGTGATATACTGTATGGTGTTTTGACTCAGCAAGAAATAAATGAAATTAAAGTGCATTCAAAGCAAACTACTACTATAAAACAAACTTCCTTTCATTTTTTCAAATATGTATTGATGAACTACAACACTGATAAGAGAAACTAAGCCTATGTTTTTGTAATTTTCTGAGATTATACATTTTTAAAATGAAGCAAACACTACTTATGCAAAAATCACAATGAAAAAGACTAACTATGTTTTGTTTTCACTTTAAAAATTGCTCAAAGAAACTACTATGCATCTACAATGCACTATGTTTGAGTCAACTTGAACCTTACAAACTGAAACAAACAGGCTGACAGAACCTACAGACCAGCAAGAGAAGCAAGCTAGGAACCCTAGCTTGGGTGCTAACAATGACAAAAAACCACTGCAGACTTAAAAAAGGCAAGTGCAAACCAGCAACTGTCAGAAAGCAGAATGGAAAAATAGAGTCCAAGACCTTGATCACTAATCTGGACTAAGACACTTGGACCAAGAACCCAAACAGGCCAAAAGCTTCAGGATGGAAACAGTAAATAAACCAAGTAAAAAGACTCAATGGCTTTCAAAAAGCACTAAGATGTGATCACCTGAGGCAATCAAGCAAACTCTACAGCATTCTTAAAGAAAGTCTTCTCAGAAAACAAGGACTATAACAAGAAAAGACACAAGCAAACTCTTCTATAAAAATCCAAATCTTCAGGAGTACTCGCGACTGTCTAGCAGTGCAACTCGCGAATGACTCGCGACTGTGCAGTATAACAACCCGCGAATGCAACTTTATACTCGCGACTGTCCAGTAGGACAACCCGCGAATGGGTATAAAATTTTTCTTAAAAGCAAAGAAAAAACCCTAATACTTTCAAACACTGAAGTAAGCAAGATCCAGGATAAAAAACCATAGTCAGACTCACAAGCAAAACTGGTCAGGATAACAGAAATGACCTACAGCAGTCTAGGCTTCCCCAGCGGAGTCGCTAGTTCTGTTGTAAGGGATTATGCACCTAATAATCGTAGGTCGGGGGTTACCAACATACTCAAACACTTGCAGACAATTGAATTCTACAGTGCAGAATAGGAAATAGGAGGGTTAAAGGAACTTACTTTTTAAACGACGTTCGATCCTTGTTAGTCCTCTTCCAATCTGCTCCACTTCCAAAGTATTCAAGGCTCACTCCTCTTTCACCTGTTCAGAGACAATCTTCCAGATATAGTATGATTCATATATATATGTTAGCAGGTTAGATAAATCAAATATGACATACTGTAACATAAACAATTATCAAACCAAGATATATGAGACACATGTGGAAGAAGTAATCTCTTTATTATCAATAATGAGAAAGTTTAGAGTACAACCAAACGTCTGAGACAAGGACTCCTCTGTCACCAAAGGATTCTGAGTTTCACTGCTCCAAAGACTTCTGTAAACAATCCACCAGCATAACTTTGCTCCAAAGTGTAAGTCCCTACAACCTTCCCCAAGGCCTGTATTTATATGGGCGAAATAAGGCAGTTCTCGAAGGTTGGGGAAGCTGTAGCAGTTAGGGAGATTAAGTAAAATGACTTAACTAAACTCCTATTAGCGCGTGATTTTGTGTTTTTATGTTAAGAATCACATTCGCGGGTATGTAGTAGAGCAACTAGCGAATGACTCGCGACTCTGTATAAGCGCAACCCGTGAATACAAGGATTCACGACTTGTTGTGAAGGAGACTCATGAATGACTCGCGAGTTGTCAAGAATGAGAGTCGCGAATACATCCCAACATGGCTAAATGGCAAAGTAACTAGCTGGATGAAGGTAGAATGTATTTCATGGCAAGCCAAGCTATAGTGTTAAGGGCAAACCTCTATCCATAAGTGTCCTTTTGTGTGCCGCATGAGGGATATCAGCACTCGGACAGAGAGGTGCCACTCAGGTGTATAACAGTAGGGGGGATCCCAAAGGTCATGAGGTTGGGGCAACCCAAAGGTTTTTCTATTTTTGTATAAATATAGGAGAGTTCAAGAGAACCAAGACCTTTTCTCAGTTAGACTTGTGAGAACACATTGTAAGAGGAACTATTTCGTTTTGCAATAGATAATTACAATTTTGCCTACTGGAGAAAGCTTTGTTGGAATGTTCAAATGTTGTGCAATGGATTTTGTTGAAGGGGAACTATTTCGTTTTCAGATTTTATTCATTAACTGTGAGATCGTTCTAACTTGTTGAACCTATGTTCTTTTATGAATGCTCTCTGGTTTATTTTATGATAATTTCCACTATGAGTAATGAATGTTTTCACAAACAATGAGCTATCTTGTTTTTCATCTATCTATTCATGTTTATGTGTTTTGAAATAAGAACATCTACCTGTGATTTCTCTTAATACATAAACAGTAATACATTACTCATTAAATGATAATCTCGCTCCCTAGGGACAGCTTAGTTAGTTAGTTATTTTTATTTCTTGTCGTGTGTGATTTAGATGTGAGAGAGCTTAAGACGAGAGGTAAGAACCTGCACATCACATTGTGACTGCTCCTCATACTCTTGATCAATCTGCATTTTAGATAGGCACTTCCATATCACACTTAAAGCTAAAAAATACAAAAATATACACAGTGGACCGGGTCGCAACCAGTAAAACCTTTTATTTGTGTTACCTGACCTATGGTAGCCGGACCGTAAACCGGAATAATTCCCCATACCAAACAGTCACAGGCTAGTTGGGAACGTTGACTAGGGAGAATCCCTTGTTATTGTTTCTTGCGATTTTATAGGCCTCAACACAACTATAGTATTGTGGATGAGTTGGCTCAATACCCATCTTCCATGTCCACTTTATAAGTGTTGCAATCATGCCCAACCCAACAGAAGGAATTGCTTAATGCGCTTGGGGATGTTGACCCTTTAGACTATGCCTTATGACCTTCTATCTCAAAAAAGGTGTACTGCGACTACCCTTGTATGTCACAGTCCAATTTCCAGTTACGTTTAAAAACATTATGAGTCATTGATGCATCATCAATGAAGGCGCATTCACATGCGTAATGTTATCTAATGTCTAGAAAATATTTAGCTCACCCAAATTAGTCCCCTCATATATTGCACTTCATGCATATGATGGGAGACCATCACAACCAAGAGGATTGTACCGAAATGTTCCCATTGAGCTAGGGGTCAAGATGGTAATGATAAATATTGAATTAGCCAATGCACAACTCAAATACAATATCCTTTTGGGTCGTATCTATATGTATGCTATGAAGGTGATTTCCTCTTTGGTATTCTGCATCATGATGTTTCTTTTTAATGAGAATATAGTCACCCTTGACCAGATCAATTACTATGCCTCATGCCAACACTAATCCTGAAAACGTTATACCCATTGTCAGCAAAGTGACTCAACCCCCTTATGTTGATATATTCTTGGGTGTGTACAAATTTTTTGACTTTTTAGGAGCATACACAGGTCTTCCACCAGACATTCCCACATAAATAAATTATCTCATGTGCACTATTTTCACCTATGAAAATGATTCCCCAAACCTATCGACATCATCATCAACACCTATGAAAATTCATGGCATCAAACAAACATTGAGTCTATCAATTCCTCCCATCTTCTAAATACCATTGTTGTACCCCCCCATGGGATTGTAAGGGATGCTAGTCATGGCTCAACTAAATCTACCTTGTATTACTTTTGGAATGCCTATGTGGTACCTCATGACACCCTACCCATACATGCCCTCAAAACAAATATCCCACTATGTGTTTATACCCATTTGGCCATCCACACCATCTATCCCACGCACCAAGCCAACAACACCTGTGACCTAATTCCCACCGACTATAACTATGCCCAACAATGGGGCACAAGACAACCCAAGTTGAAATCCCCCACAATGACCAACCCTCTTTTAGAACCACCATCAGTAGTCACTAATCCTAAAGCTAGAAGCATATATAAACCCAAGTTGAAATCTTCCATAATGACCAACACTCTTACAATGAGGGTCACCCCACCATGTGCCCTATGTGGGAAACAATGTCATGCAACCGAACTATGCCCCACCTTATCGGAGCTCAGGATTTTACTTAATACCCATGTTATTGTGATGCATGTGACCCACACTATAGTAGGGGTCACACCTTCAACCTCCTCTTTTCCCAACAAGACCACTAAGTATAAGTTGTTACATACCAATCACGCATATTTGATCTTCTTTCGGTTTGAGAATTATGCACACCATTTTCATGACCTCCCTCAATTTTGGGATACCTTGGTAACCATTTGCCTCACCCACTCTTTGGTTGAGAATCCTTATCCTCATTAGAAATAAATGACTTCCATAAATGTTGTCACTACACTAACAACAACACTAGTTGCGCCTACTACAATAGTAGTCATCTCGGTGGTGCGTACCGTTGAGACACCTACGCCACAAGGACCACAACTTACACACCTCGTGCCCGAAGTGCAACATGATTGATGTGCATCATATGTGAACCATACTCACATGATTCCCACCTAGATTAGCACCGTTATACCAAACCATGCTACCTCACCATTACCTTCGACACATGATCCTCTCCAAGGCAGGATTTCATGCCCAAATCATTTGTGTGGAGACACTTCCCACTACTCATTTTAGTGCCCCATATTGAACTATGAACTAGAATTTCTCCTTGAAATTATGCACCTACAAGATCAACTCTCTCACCTTAAGGTATCCTTACAGAGAATACTTTTCGAGGAAATTATCCCCCCTTTACCAAAGACCATATTCGATAATGCCTCCTCCCTGTCCAAACTGCTCACTAGTGGCGATTCATTTTCCTCTAACGAAGACCATGATCCACCATATCCATTACATGCTTAGAAACTATGGGCTCTCCATCCAAGTGTTGGACACATTTCCATACATTCGAATCCACTACCACTCAGATACAAATCATGGTTCCAACACAAGGAGGCCCCTACCGTTAAAATGGGTTCAACCATCTTTCATCCTTTCCATTCTTCATTTGCACTTTCAAAATAATAATGTAACATTTTATTTTTCATATTTTCAACCCCATTGGTTGAAAATAAAATTATCCTTTGTTTTCCATGTAGATGACCTCCCATTTAGATAACTACATCAGGTTTGCAGATGGCACAAGTTTTTGGCAAAAAAATCTAAGATCAGCTTCTTGGGCCATTTACACCCCCTCCCAAATTCTATACCATGCAGGCATTGTTTTCCTAGGGGAACTAACTAAAAACCAAGAAGAATATGATGATTTCATTGATCTATTAACTAATGCAATCCATCTTGGCTTATGTCATTTACATGTGCACCTATATTCCCAACTAGTTGTCTCCTAGATAAACAATGTATTCTATGTCCTCAATCAGCTCCACTTTTGCAAGTTTTTGCAAGTGCGCCTTCAACATGTGTGTGTTATGTACATCATAAGGCCCCATAGGCCGCACATATGTAGAATCAAACACATTATGAGGGATATATTAAAAAACCATCCTCCTATAGGATACATAGATATATCGCAAAAAACATGTGTGTCTCATGTACATCATAAGGTCCTATAGGCCACACATACATAAAATAAAATTCCTTCTGGGGGATACATAAAAAACCAGCCTCCCACAGGATCCATTGATAAGAATCTTCAAAATAGGGGTCTCATCCATATACAAAACAATATGGAGTGATTGGCACTTAGTCAACCCCTCCTCGCACTAGATCATGAGGCCCAATAATAACCAGAGGCCCAATAATCACCAGAGGCCTTATTCCTTGCACCTCTACTCTTGTTTCTCCTAATGTCGCTATTGTAGTTACTATAGTTGGTTCCTAGGTTTGTCCCAACCCTGTGGGTGGTCTCTACCCAGTAGGAGGACCCTATCCTCCCTAATCTCTCGAAACCACATGGAAATCTATGTCCACCCTCCATAGCACCCAGCACCATCCAACCCTACACTCACTAGGAAGCTAGAGAGTTTGAGCCAACTCCTCCCCATCTATATTTGCAACCCCATGATCATCGAATCCCTCGGTAAATGTACTTAGACGCCTCTTAATGTTGACTAAGATAGTTGTCGCTCAATATCCTAGAGACTCTTGCTCAGTGGGAGCATCCCCACATACAAATCCATCTACTGCTTCGATAACCCTGACAGGATCTAGGTCCTCATCATGCCTCCATCGACGCCGTGGAACTCACATTGGTTGCATAGTCCCACCATCTCATCACTAATTAGAAACCATAGTCAATACCCAATATGCATAAACAATATGTGCATAACTCAAATACTATATAGAATAATATGTAATCACAAACCACAAACATATTTTTGGTGTCCCAACCATGAACAAGCAAGGGAAACTCCATTTCCCCATGATATTCCATGCAACTCCATGGATAACTCTCTATTTATCCCATCCTCTACACCCACACATCCAAAAATTAGATTGTTAATACATGCCCACCTTACTGCCACCAGCACGGGGCATAACATATCCCCAGAACATCATCTAAGTCTCCCGCACTCCCCTCGATAATAGAACTACATATGACCTCATTTATGGATACCGTTCAAAGAAATAAGAGAACAAAATACTCCCATGATGAACTGCTTCATCAATTTAAGAAGTAGCGAATTCCCCCATGCCACTCGATGGCCTAGTATCACCCTCTCCACTAGCAACAATTGTCTCTGAGTAATCCTACGAGAAGACAATACTCCTAGAACCCTCACCACAACGATCACCACTTCCCATACCGACAAGCTCCAAATATCAATGATGAGGATCTACCCATATTTTAGGGAACTTGTATCCCCACCACGATACTTGTAAATAAGGCCCTAGATCGAGCCTTATCCCCCCACCAATGGTCAATTCACCTCCTTGACTCCATAATTGGGCAGACCAGTAAGGATATAGATATCCTCAGCCATAATGCTCAGATCCTCATCCCCAACCCAAAAAAACCTCTTATATGGGTCCCACATCAGTATGATCCTTTGCAACAAGAAGTCAGCTAACCAAAGGAAGGGGCACTTGAAAAACTTTAAGAGCCTTGTATCTAAAAAAACCTAGGTCACCACTAAATCTCCAATTACCTGTGGTACTAACTCATCATAGTGGTACTCTCATCACTCTACCACATGGGCCATATCGATAAGATAGCAACACCTTCCAACACAAACAGAAACACATAAGGGTCGATCTCAACATCCAAAATGAAAAAGAAACTAAGACTTAAACTCACGTAATTCTCTCTCTAGAATTTGTGCTAGTAGCATGACTATATTTTTTGTCCATGTGGGGGTAGCATTAGATAATTGATTCTCTCGTGCAATCGTGTGAGACCACCCAAAATTATATGCAAAAACTGCACTATAACCATGCATGGGGAAGCAAAAACTCCTGCAATATGCATGACAATCACATTTTTCTTGTGCTACTACGCAGGAAACACCAAAATATTGTGCAACTTGTTTTTAGTGCCAAAAAATACTCATATGGTTAGTGGGCCCCTCTACCCTAAAAAATGACCAAATGTAAACAACAAGGATGAGAATACTTGAATCTCGTGGCATGCAAATCAAATGCAAAAATTTCCCAAAATCAACAAAAACACCCTCCGGAGAACAAAAAAGGAATGGTACAAATAATTTTGAAAAGAGGGCCCCACCCCTATTTATATACATTTGACCCCAACTTCAAACCTTTCCCACAGCTAAACCATAATTCTGTTTGATGAACCGTTCATGCCACCATGATCAGCACATCGAGATCTGCAAAGTGACACTCCTCGCTCTTCGATCTGAAAAGTTCCACCAAACACCAATTTTTTTCACACATACTAGCAGTGCGCTTTGTTTTTTGCTGTTGTTTCTGCATTTTGAATACCTTTTTCATGTTCTCTCTTACACTTGGGTATTTGCATCATGTGTGAAGGGTAATGACCAAGACATTATGATCCTCACCCCCTCAACAATGTTGCTGGACATGTATCATATGTATCATCTTGAAACATCATATAAACAACATTTTCCCTTGGTTTACATTACATTTATCAGTCATTAGAGGAAATTTCAACTCAAAATGGGCCTCCTAAAATGAATTAATAAAATAATAGTTAAAATAATAAAATAATATTTATTAATTTTGGAGGAAGAAAAGAAAAAAACTACTTTTTTGATTGTATTTTTGACATATTTCCCCGTGTTTTTACTCAAATTTCGATCAGGAGAGCTCGTTGGATGTGGAATTAAATTACGCATCCAACGAGTACCCACTTGGCATACTTTTGATGGACCCCGCTACCCCAAAAACAAGAAATACCTGAAAAAATGGAATGATGATGTCATCATTCTATTTTTTTCAGGTATTTCTTGTTTTTGGGGTAGTGGGGTCCGTCAAAAGTATGCCGAGTGGGTACTCGTTGGATGCGGAATTAAATTCCGCATCCAACGAGCTCTCCCAATCAAAAGTTGAGTAAAAACATGAGGAGATATGTCAAAAATACAATTAAAAAAAGTAGTTTTTTTATGATACCTATCCCCAAATTTATATTAAAAAAGTGTTTAAGACCTATACGGTATTTCAAATTTAAAGCAATTTCATTGGCTAACGCATGATGACATGGAATTTGAATAAAATTTAAAAGGCCCATTTTGAGTTGAAATTTCCTCGAATGATTCCCGTTGATAACCATAGTATCCTAATTTCCAGGCTTGAGGTACCATCAACATCATCACTGAGAATAGCATGTTTCCCCCATGGGTGCCTACACCAATGCAACCCCCAAAAAAAATTGACACCCATGATGTGGAACCCCCACAAGTTTGGGGAATTTGATCCCCTTTGAAAAGATCAACCCATAGTTCATCATTTTACAGTTGCACATTTACTTCTCCCCACCTTGAACAATTGATGCCATCATATTTCTTAGCACATGTTACGATCAATACTCACAATTGACCACTCAAGCCCCCATAAGCAACCTTCGATATGTATTCTTCTTTGTATCATCACCCCCGTGAAGAAAACAATAGGGACCCCACCCTTTGAAGAAACCAATCTTATTCAGTTATTCATGCAGGACCGATCTGCATGACATTTATTCATTGGGCACCTATCTTCATGTCCACAAACAACCCTCACATCATCATGGTAAAACTTCTTCAACCCACTCAAAACCATGGGAACTCTGTCCATCATCGAATCTTATTTCCTAACTCACCCAAAACTACGAGAATCCCACCCATCATCAAATTGGTGCCCCGACACACTCAAAACCATGGGGACCCAACCAATTACTCTTTGTGTACAAACAATTCCCCGATCCACACAAAACTATGGGAACCCTTGATTCTTTTGGCAGCAACCCTTGGTTGCCTTTGATTGATGTAGTTGAGTGCATTGTCAGTTTTGTCAGTCACCATCACCCTTAATATTGTGTCTCCAACAAAGCCCTTCATTTGTAGTTTGTCTCCCTTCGTTACACTCTATACCTCTATTTTGAAGCATGTTGTTGTAAGTTACACCAAAAGTTTACATTGATTAAAGGAAGTTATGATCCCCAACTTGTATATGTAATTGTAGATTTATTTTTGAATTATACCAATTGAAAATAAATGAAACTTAAATTATTTAAGTGCAACGTGGAGAAAGTTTTAGAAAATTTGTTTTTTTTTGTTTTTGTATATGAAGATATTTGATTATATATTAGCAAGGTGTTTTATGTGTGAGGTACTTAGTAAGGATTATATATATGAATGAGTAAACCTTCTTCATTTAGGAGCTGTTAAATATGGATAGAGGTCAAATTCCATTGGAACCACACTAGTTGTTTTCTTCTTTGGTGTTAGATTGATTATTTATATTTTGGATGTTGGTGTGAGGTGGGATGTTTTAAGGGTTTAAGATTTATTAGAATGAGAGGAGAGGAAATGTATGATGGTTATTTAATATGGTTTATAAATATAAAATAAATTTTATTACAATTTAATGCACAATTGATTTATTTTCAATTACATATATAATATTTAATTTTAATTTTAATATAAAATATTTTTAAAAGCTTAAATAATAAAGGTAATTTTTATACCTGCCTCAGCAGGTATATTGTAATCGATTGCAAGTCAAACTCTTTTGACTTTGTATTAGTTGCTCTCTATCAAAAAAATTAAAATCTATTTTGTAAAGTATAACTTAGGGATTTGTAAAATATTTTTTTTAATTTTGTTAAAAAACTATTTTGTAAACAACTTATTGGTGGATAGAAGATGATGTAAACTTTGGAATTTGGTATCTGGATTTGAGTTGACATGTGGCAACATGACATCATAATAATAAAATTAAAAAAATAAAAATTATATCCTATTGCCATATGTTATAGCAAGTGGTACCATAGGAGCCAGCTGTTCTGGTTTTTTTCAGACCTCAGGCCATGAGACGAGGGCGCATTAGCTTGGCAATGTCATCCACAACAACTAAATCAGATTGGAGGTAAATGATTGTCCCTATTAAAAGTGATATAATATGAAGCGCAAGTATGGAAAAGTCACCTGAAGCGTAGCCTTGAGATCACGTTGGCACTCGGACACCATGAAATGGAAGACTACATTCTCGGGACAAGCAGCATGTTGGAGAATTGATAGAATTTAGGTGACCAATCCTCTTAGATAAGAAGCATCCAGTGTCATGGCTATATGCATGGCCTTGCTATCACATAGCTCTATATCATCATCTTCTTCTTCTTGAAGTTGAGAATAGCCTGATCTCCACGACCAAGGTGCCGAGACGATGCATTTTTTACCATTTCGAAACCCCAGAGCTTCTTGGAAAACCGGCAGGGTCGACGATTAGCGTGGTATATGCAGTCGGTCTAGCAGAATGCTAGGAAGCTTGGCGAAACCAGGATTGTCTCTTGCATAATTATTCAATTTAAAGTTAAATTTCATGTCTCGAATGATTCCAGCGGCCACCACGCCAGTCATGCTCAGCTGGATAGAAACTAGAATGCTTGCAAATAGAAAGAAAGAAAACGTTCTAGTCCTTCAAATTAACATCTTTTCCATTAAAACGCGGTTCAGAGGCTTTGATCGGCAAGCCCTAGATATGTGTCTAGACTTTATATAACATGGAGGCACCAATGCTCCGTGCGGCTAGACATAGCCAGTCTTGAGGGCAAAGAAACGGTTAGCATTCGGGATTCAAGATATTCAGGACTACATTAATAAATATCAATTTGATAGAACACCAAAGAAGACAAAGATCCAACTCGTAAACTGCAGTTGAATCCACTTGCCTGGCCTCGATATGAATGGCAGAGGACAATTGTGCACAAGAACAAGATGTAGGAACGCCAAGACAAACGCAGATTACACATCAAGTTACTGTAACCACAAAGTCCACAATGCTTGGGAAGTAGTGGTTGTTAGGTCCACATTGCGATGAAACTAAATCTTATCACAGTTTTGCGTACAATGCAAAGGAAAGGAATGAAAAGCCAAGCATCACCGTTGACCGGTGAGCAGAATAGAATTAGCACGACAGAAATTCCTCTGCAAGCCAAGAAAATTAAGTGTACTTATCAATCTTTCGTTCAATCTTTCCTACTACATGAAATCAAAACAACCTAATAACTTAGAGCCTAACTTAAATCCATGATTCCTAAGGAACCGGTAAAGTTGTGAGAAGGATGTAT
>LPNX010902774.1:293389-311663 GCA_001517045.1 Pseudotsuga menziesii | reverse complement strand
CAGTTTATTTTTAGTTTAATCGAACTGCTACTAAGGATTCCAGATTCCTTAGTAGGTGCTCATCAGCACAAGCTAGGGTGAAAACCCTAGCTACAAATTTCATATAGCGAACCTAAAGAATTGACAACTACTGAAATTGTGACATTCTAGAAGCTACTGAAACAATGAAATTCAATGTTTTTTAAGAAAAAACCTTTGCGAACTATGGATTAGTTGACAAA
The DNA here is from genome assembly GCA_001517045.1 of Pseudotsuga menziesii. NCBI lineage: Eukaryota > Viridiplantae > Streptophyta > Pinopsida > Pinales > Pinaceae > Pseudotsuga > Pseudotsuga menziesii. The sequence continues at coordinate 311,442 of LPNX010902774.1, read as the reverse complement.
ATCACTACTTTGAAATTATTATTTTTGGATTTGCATTGAAAATCAAGGGGTAAGTGTTAATAATTTGTATACCCTTTTATCATAACCTAATCTTGAAATCTTATCCAAATATTTATCATTTTATTTTATTATGTGATTTTGTTATCGTAAATATTGCTAAGGTTTTGAAATTGGAAGGTTGATTATTGTATTTTTGGCACCTTATCAAAGTTCATTCGAATTATATTTCCAAGGATTTTTGTTTAATCTAAGAATTATGCATAACACAACCTTATTATTTGATCTTGATGGGCTTCATATGTCATCGTTATTATTGCATGTAAAGGTCGAGGTTGATACTATGGGTTATGGGATTTGTATTTCGCATAGCATGTCTCCCATTCTTGAAGGTTGAAACTATTATACAGTAAGGTTGATATGTTATTGCTCTTGGTCCTTTGTGTATGAAGGTCCTCTCCAAATTATTTTTACATATTCATGATGGTCACGTTTTATAAGCTGGTTTAAATTACTTACGTAAAACTATTCCTTATAATTCAAAGTAATTTTTGTTTTTATTTATGTTTCCAAAAAATTAACTTGTTCAAGGGATGAAACATTGCTACATATGGAAGATTTTAATCGAATTGCAAGTATTGTTAAATCTCAAAATTAAAGTCTCAAACTATTAAATCTTTGTCTCGTCACAATATTTGAAGTACACGTTCACCACAGGATTAAAAGAGAAACTAGCTTATCTAACGGTCTTGATAAATACTATCACTTCAGTCTTCAGCTCATAAAATGACTATCAGCTCATGGTATTAGCATCCATGAGAAGGAGAAAACGTTCACAACCTTTTGCGCAGTTTGCTCCACTAAAAAACATAAGAGATCGTGCAGGCTTCAAGATCTTACTACGCTGTGTGAAAATCACGAGGATCATGGTAAAGATCACTGAAAAGGAGGGTCATGCTTAAGGGTTTCCACGATAGTAAAATTATTAAAAATATCAACGTCGGGTATCATTTTAGCTCTTCCACACATTTACCATTGAAGATGCCATCCTGAGAATCCGAAATTTGTTGGAGACTATGAAGATCAACATATATAAGTAACAAGATTGAAGGCAGTTGGAGAGATTCTCTACATAATTATCTCATCGATCTTCATCAATTAATTACAGGATTTTAATTATGCTGTTAGTTAGAAGAAGATTTGGTTCTATTTTTCATTTTATTTGTTCTAAATTTAATTTCTGCAGGTTTAAGGGAAACAAAGAAGAGAAATTGCTGGGAATAAGGATATGGACAGTGATTGATATATTTTTGCAGGGATGCCAAGTCAAACGAAGGAAAGTATGCCACGAGTTTCATTTTCAGCTAGTTACAAAAAACGCCTAGCTAAACAGGCAGACATTTTTCCAGGATTCACTGCTCATAAATGGAGACAGATCTCAAAAATCCGCCACATGGGTTTTCTCCAGAACGGGTCCTTTAGCTTTAATTACGACGATTTCCCCAGAAAGTGATGGATTCTAAGAGATTTTTGGGATCCTTTGAACACGATTTTTGCAGTTGCGGCCAGCAAAGAAATGGGTCTTTCCAGAAATTTGCCAGTGCAAAGCTCAATTGGGATTCCATTTCTTCTGACCTTTGTTGATTTAAGGAAACAAGAATTTGATTGCAAGGGGGGGTCGATAGTTTGGAAAGAAGGAGATAAGATCACTGTGACTTTTATTGTGACTTCAGACAATTTCTTGTCAGCTGCTACAGTACTCTTTTACTGGTGATATCTACATATACATTGACAATATTTTTGCTTTCTGAATGTATTTATAATATCTTTTGATTTTATCATTATTTTCTGCAATATTTATGTTTGTCGTGATTATTTTAATGAACTGTGCAAATATATCATCTATAATCTATTGACTTATGCTGGTTTTGATTTGTTATTATACCATGTTGTTAATTTGGTGTTGTCATCAATATATCTATGTGGTATATGTGTTTATTGTGCGATCTTGTTCAATTTTGAATTTTTTTTGAATATGTTCAGGATTGTAACACAGTAAAATTTTTAGCAATTTCGATTCTAGTTTAATATTTTACCTCGCTCTTGATCAGGATAAGATTTAGATCAAATCAATATTTTTTTCTCTTAATTACTTGATTGAAAATCCATCGAATTATATTTCACATTTATACCATCGACAAGTTATTTTCTGATGTTGTGATTAATGTACATTTGTTCATAATGTATTTTCTGTGAATTGTATAACTTGTAAATATGCAATTAACTATTTATTCTTGTATTAGGAATTTATTGGTTAAGTAGGTTAATTTCCATTGATCAATGTCGTAATATATTGAATGACTAGCAATTACATTTACTAGTTTTATTTGTATATCCATAGGAGTAGTATAGATCTAATCAACAAGCAGTAGTTTCTTGTCTCATCTTTTAGATTTAGTTTGGATTAGATCTTCAGGATAACAGAGCCTATAAACCTGTCGTGAACAACCATCCCAAACATCTTGGAGCCTGCTTTAAAGATCCCGGTCTGGGTTGTCTTTCCCCCGTTGCGTGCACAGTCATCTATGCCCGTCAACAATGGCTCTAGAAGGAGGGCTTGATCAACAAGAAGGCCATTTTGAGTTGGTTGATTTTTTATTTCATTTATTTTTAGTTTTACTATGAAATGGCTGATATTACTGATTTAGATCATGCTTTCAGCTTTCATACATCTGGTGAAAGTTTTTCTCCAGAGATATCTAATTTCTTGCGAAGACTGAGCTTTAATGGAGAAGGTAAGATGTCTGCCTCTCATCAACTTTCGGTATTTAATTCTTTTTGTGATTGCATAGATCTATTTGATGAGGTTGAGAAATGCAGACTTTTTGCAGCTACTTTCACAGGAAGAATTATGATTTGGTTTAAGTTCTTTCCAGCAAAATCCATTCATTCATGGGAACATTTCACGAAGTTATTTCTTAATGCTCATGAGGATTATAGCTACAAGAAACTTGGATTTGAGTTAGAAAATCTTTGTAGACATAAAAATGAATCTCTTGATGATTTCTTTTATAGATTCATGTTAATATGTTGCAGGTTTAATGAAAGACCTAGCTTTCTGAAAAAGACAAAATGGATTGGTTTCTCTATCTTATCTCTCTCTCTGATTTTCATGATTTGGAAAAGAATAAAAAATCTGCAATAAATAGTATGCATGTTAGTTCATCAGTTGAAGATAATTTAGAATCTATTCTTTCTAATTCCATTGCTAGAAATGAAATTGTTGAAAATGGACAAATCACAGAATCTTATGATAAGCAATTTCAAGAACAAGAGAATAAAGATGATGATTCAACTTTTACCTTAAGTGATAATGCTAAAACTCTTGTTGTTCATACTACCATGCAAGATAAAACACAAATTATTGATTCTTCAACTGAAGGTGCTTGTGATGATATAATCTCATTATCTTCTTCTCATGATGTGTTAGTTCCTTTCATTCCTTCACAAAATTCATTAGATCCGAGTTTTACTAATGATGCTTCGGTTAAAACAGTCAAACAAACAAATTGTATCAGTAAAGAAGCATTTAACATTTTGTACTCTGAATGTTACTACTCTTTGTATCCTCATGTTTTTGCTGATCATAGACTACATTTACATGTTAATGATTTTCTAAGGAATACTTCATTATGGTCAGATTTTGATAGGATACAAGGAAATACATTTTTTGAAGATGAAGGATATTTTGATATCCATTTTGATTTATTTCAAATTTGTCATGAAGAAGATCATAATTTTTCTACTATCGTTACTCATCAGACTCATGCATGTTCATCCATTTTTTCTTTTGTCGGTAAGGATTATGATTCAATCTGTAATATTGAAAGGGATGCACAATTTATTCATGATGTATTGAACATTAATTTTCTTCATTGCAACATGATAATCATATCTAAAGATAATGTCATCAATTTTAATCTTCACGTTAAAAGACACAATGACGTATTTGATTTCCAAATAATACCCAAATGTCATTTTTTTCTTTTTGAATTTAGTCATGATGATATTTTGTTAAAAGATACATTTTTTATTGATCCATTTTCACGAATTTTGAATCATACTTTTGATAAGATTCTTTTTAGTCATGATTCTTATGAGAAATCTATCTTCCTCCGACTTGATTTTTATGATCCGATTTATACATGGTGGGTGGAATCATTTATTAAAAGGTTTCCGTGTCATATTTTATGCTTTGTTCATACAAAATTTGAATTAAGTTCTTTTCTTCATTTTGAATTATTCCAATTTTCAATACTTATACATGACTTGTTTTCTCTGGCAGGTTTCAAGCTACGCGAATGGCTTCATTGGAAATTTTCATTTACTTAGTTTGTATATATTTTATTAGTTTAGGTTAGGTTTATAATTTAGAATGATTTATGTTTGTTTACTTTTGAATAAATGCAGATATATGGAGTTGCGACAACATCATTTTAAGAATGAGATGACGACATCATTATCAGGGAAGCAGTTCTTTACTTCCTCTCATCTTTTTTAATCTTCTCATTAAAAGAAAGAACCTTTCATCATTTTATAGCTGCATACTCATTAGAATTTATTTTGTTACTTTTATTTATGAATAAAACACATTAGATTAACATCTCATCAATTATTAAAAAACAACTTTGACATGATTGAAAGATTTAAAAAAAAATAGGGATAAAAAACTTTAAAACATGTTAATCTATTTTAATCTCTCATTTTCTTTGCTGGTAATTAGTCATATGTTGTTAAACCTATTTTCCATTTGATGAGATCTTGATTTAACTCATGTGTTATGTGTGTATTTTTTTTTTTTTTTAAATTTCATTTTCTTTACTAAGAGTTTTCTTGTAGACTTTGAAATCCTTTGTTTTTGTAATTTGCTCAAATCAGACTCATGTATATATTGTACACTTATAATTACTGGTTGTTTTCTTTTCAATTTATTTTTATTTTTCTTTTGATTTTTGTTGTTCATTTTGATTTTTCAGAACCAGGAGAAATGATTCAGATCTGGGAATGTTTTTATGTCATAAAATTGGAATCTGATTATATAAAACATGAAGGAAGCTAGACTTTTAGAAATCTGTTCTTATCTCAGAAATAAAGGAAAAAAGAAACTGAACTGTTGTAAACAAAAAATTAATAGACCAAAACTTTTACTTTACTTTGATTTTTTTATCATTATCCTCAAATTCTTGGATTTAATGAATATCGGATTCACTATTACTAGGAATTCTATTACTTATTTAGAAATCAGTTCTGGGAAAGCAGTTGCAATTTAATAATAAAATCAGTTATCTATAGATCCTTTATGCTATCTTACTTGTAAAGAGTTTCCTATTACATTCCCCCATTATAAACATGAAAATCTCTTGTAGATGAGCACTTAAATGCTGAGTATGAAACCTTCTTTAAACTTATTAGCTTGGGATATAAGCCGTTGGGTAGAATGGGTTAAAAGACGTACCCTTTCGAGGCTATGGACGCCTGCGGGTAGGAGGGCTCCATATGTGGCATACTTGAATTCCAAATCATAGATTGTTATATATACAAAAATCTATAAGAACCCAAGGTCATCCCACACTCGTGAAGAGGTTCCAATGCAGCTTACCCATTAATAAATTGAGAAGTTCTAAATATTCATGTTTTATCTTATCTTGGGACTAGAACGGTAGGATGTATGGTTAAAAGTCAACCTTTTCGAAGCTATGGATGCTTCCGGGGAGGGTCATGACTGTAGTATTGGGATCATATCTTAAAAAACTGTTCAAATATCAAAATTGCGTTGTATTTCCCAGGACTAATTTCTTTTGGAGTCTTATGTTTTCTGGAAAAACTTAAAATTCGTATCATTTTTGAAGGTAATCTCTGGATAATGATAAAAGAATTGAATCTGGTATTAGTTTGAAATCTAGTCTTATCACAAGGCACTCTTCTTTTATCTTCAGGAAAATGCTAGTCTGAGTTAAAGAAATTTTTTCTTATCTTGCTACATACACAAGTCAGATTTCATGTTTTCGCAGAGATAACTGTTTCGCCTAGTCAGTCGCCATCTGTTGTGCCCCTGCTCAACAGCCTTAAAAAAACATTATTTCATCAAACAAAATTGTATTTTGTTTTGATGAAATGTTTGAATTTCATATAGCGAACCTAAAGAATTGACAGCTACTGAAATGGTGACATTCCAGAAGCTACTGAAACAATGAAATTCAATGTTTTTTAAGAAAAAACCTCTGCGAACTATGGATTAGTTGACAAAATCACTACTTTGAAATTATTATTTTTGGATTTGCATTGAAAATCAAGGGGTAAGTGTTAATAATTTGTATACCCTTTTATCATAACCTAATCTTGAAATCTTATCCAAATATTTATCATTTGATTTTATTATGTGATTTTGTTATCGTAAATATTGCTTGGGTTTTTAAATTGGAAGGTTGATTATTGTATTTTTGGCACCTTATCAAAGTTCATTCGAATTATATTTCCAAGGATTTTTGTTCAATCTAAGAATTACGCTTAACACAACCTTATTATTTGATCTTGATGGGCTTCATATGTCATCGTTATTATTGCATGTAAAGGTCGAGGTTGATACTATGGGTTATGGGATTTGTATTTCGCGTAGCATGTCTCCCATTCTTGAAGGTTGAAACTATTATACAGTAAGGTTGATATGTTATTGCTCTTGGTCCTTTGTGTATGAAGGTCCTCTCCAAATTATTTTTACATATTCATGATGGTCACATTTTATAAGCTGGTTTAAATTACTTACATAAAACTATTCCTTATAATTCAAAGTAATTTTTGTTTTTATTTATGTTTCCAAAAAATTAACTTGTTCAAGGGATGAAACATCGCTACATATGGAAGATTTTAATCGAATTGCAAGTATTGTTAAATCTAAAAATTAAAGTCTCAAACTATTAAATCTTTGTCTTGTCACAATATTTGAAGTACACGTTCACCAAAGGATTAAAAGAGAAACCAGCTTATCTAACGGTCTTGATAAATACTATCACTTCAGTCTTCAGCTCATAAAATGACTATCGGCTCATGGTATTAGCATCCATGAGAAGGAGAAAATGTTCACAACCTTTTGCACAGTTTGCTCCACTAAAAAACATAAGAGATCGCGCAGGCTTCAAGATCTTACTACGCTGTATGAAAATCACGAGGATCATGGTAAAGATCACTGAAAAGGAGGGTCATGCTTAAGGGTTTCCACGATAGTAAAATTATTAAAAATATCAATGTCGGGTATCATTTTAGCTCTTCCACACATTTACCATCGAAGATGCCATCCTGAGAATCGAGTCATTGAACTTTGTTGGAGACTATGAAGATCAACATATATAAGTAACAATATTGAAGGCGGTTGGAGATATTCACTACACAATTATCTCATCGATCTTCATCAATTAATTACAGAATTTTAATTATTCTGTTAGTTAAAAGAAGATTTGGTTCTATTTTTCATTTTATTTGTTCTAAATTTAATTTCTGCAGGTTTAAGGGAAACGAAGAAGAGAAATTGCTAGGAATAAGGAGATGGACGGTGATTGATATATTTTTGCAGGGATGCCAAGTCAAACGAAGGAAGTTATTCCATGAGTTTCATTTTCAGCTAGTTACAAAAAATGCGTAGCTAAACAGGCAGGCATTTTTTTGGGCTTCACTTCTCATAAATGGAGACAGATCTCAAAAATCCGCCACATGGGTTTTCTCCAGAACGGGCCCTTTAGCTTTACTCATGATGATTTCCCCATAAAGTGATGGATTCTAAGAGATTTTTGGGATCCTTTGAACACGATTTTTGCAGTTGCGGCCAGCAAAGAAACGGGTCTTTCCAAAAATTTGCCAGCGCAAAGCTCAATTGGGATTCCATTTCTTCTGACCTTTGTTGATTTAAGGAAACAAGAATTTGATTGCAAGGGGGGGTTGATAGTTTGGAAAGAAGGAGATAAGATCACTGTGACTTTTATTGTGACTTCAGACAATTTCTTGTCAGTTGCTACATTACTCTTTTACTGGTGATATCTACATATACATTGACAGTATTTTTGCTTTCCGAATGTATTTATAATATCTTTTGATTTTATCATTCTTTTCTACAATATTTATGTTTTTCGTGACTATTTTAATGAACTGTGCAAATATATCATCTATAATCTATCGACTTATGCTGGTTTTGATTTGTTATTATACCATGTTGTTAATTTGGTGTTGTCATCAATATATCTATGTGGTATATATGTTTATTGTGCGATGTTGTTCAATTTTGAATTTCTTTTGAATATGTTCGGGATTGTAACACAGTAAAATTTTTAGCAATTTCGATTCCAGTTTAATATTTTACCTCACTCTTGATCAGGATAAGATTTAGATCAAATCAATACTTTTTTCTCTTAATTACTTGATTGAAAATCCATTGAATTATATTTCACATTTATACCATCGACAAGTTATTTTCTGATGTTGTGATTAATGTACATTTGTTCATAATGTATTTTCTATGAATTGTATAACTTGTAAATATGCAATTAACTGTTTATTCTTGTATTAGGAATTTATTGGTTAAGTAGGTTAATTTCCATTGATCAATGTCGTAATATATTGAATGACTAGCAATTACATTTACTAGTTTTATTTGTATATCCATAGGAGTAGAATAGATCTAATCAACAAGCAGTAGTTTCTAGTCTCATCTTTTAGATTTAGTTTGGATTAGATCTTCAGGCTAACAGAGCCTATAAACCTGTTGGGAACAACCATCCCAAACAGCTTGGATCCTGCTTTAAGGATCCCGGTCTGGGTTGTCTTTCCCCCATTACATGCATAGTCATCTATGCCCGTCAACAGACCCGCTAACCTATATGATTCCTGTAGGTTCGAGCGGGAATTGACAATTAGGGAATCAACTGTAGACTGATGCCATATAAAGAAGATCTGAGACATCAATATTATATCATCATTAGGTATAAGAGGGCCACCAAAGCCAAAGTCCACCTGCATGCATGACATCTGAGCATTATTTGATGATGCATGCACTCGATTGAGTTTCCATGCACCTGCATGCAAGTCAACTGCAAATCAGAATTTAAAGTGACCTAATTAGGTCAAAAGTTAGGTTATTCGTAGTTGAAAGTTATAAAAGAAAGATAAAGTGAATGGATAAGAACACTTATGATTATTATTGAATTGGAGCTTTTGAGTAGAAGCACAGTGTGCAGCCACGATAGTTGGGGTTGAAGATGAAGTCTTCAGCTAATGAGGTTTTGGAAGTGAAATATTTTCCATAATCTCCTTTAAGGTAGACCATCCAGGCCCACCATCATCTCTTCATTTTATTCATCCATAGACAGTTATCCGATACCCATCAGAAGGTTGTTTACAGGAACAAGTGTGCAGCCGTGGGGGGTTTTAGCTGGAAAAACCCAAAGCATTCGCTGGGTCCCCAGATATTCATTTATCTTCATAATACTGGCACCATTCTCATCATCAGGATCATCCTTTAGTACCAAGTGATTATCAGCTTCCAGTTTGCTCACCCAAAACCATTCTCATCAGTTTGTGTAGCTGGGGGGCATGAGCAGCTAAACCACCAAACCAATTCGCTGGCCTGCTTAGAATGGTCAAATATTATGCATGCTTCAAGCAATATCTCCATCACAGGAAGACCTTCATTCCTATAAATTCTCACCTTCATCAGACAACTCCACCAAAAACGTCATCTTTAGCTGATTGAGGGGTTCGTGCTGCTGGGGTAACACCGGAGGCAAGGAGAACCAGTTCTTCACCAGATCAGCTCGTCATGCATGCTTATTATATTTGGAGCATTATCATCCAGAATTATCAGTTGTAAGTGTTGATCTATCACCATAAAATCTTTTCCCTAGTTAGCTATAAAATAGGGCCATTTTCTCGACACTTTGCATGCAAGTTTATTTCAATATTATTGTAAATCGAGAGGCTTAAGTAAGCCCTAGAATAGAAAAAAGTGGAATATCTACATCTGAGATATTACAAATTAACACCATAGCCACTTACATATCCTATTAAAAACATTCACAATCTATCTTTGAACTGCCAATTCATGGAAATTTTGACATGATGCCCAAAAGGAATGAACAAAAGTAGAAACAAACCCACATTTTGTAGACATGCCAACAAGATAAATACCCACAAAATTATGTGAATCAAATCCATATTTAATGGTGAGGATATGAACTTGCTTACCCTGATCATAAGCCGCGATGTTTGCACAAATCAGAAGCACACAAAAAGTGAATTGAAACCTATAGGTAAAGGAAGAGAGAGGGAGAGCACCAACGGCAAAGGAAACCCTGTAAGGAAGGAACCTTGTTCGCTTAATAAATATCTTGTCCCTTCCAATGTAAGATTTTACCTCCTGCTATGTGACTCTGATATCCCCATTTTTTACCTCCTGACTTCTGAGTTATGCAAGAGCTTTCCATAGTGACGCTTAAACCCTTAAATTAGGTAACAAAATTTTGGATTGTTACCAAGAGAACCCCATGACCACCCAAATACAGCTAAAAATAAGCATATGGATGTTATGAACAATGCTGAGAAGCCTTTGGATAGTTGTTTGTCTCTTCCAAAATTTTGGCTCAATATTAAGCCAACAACAACCTGTAAGATAATATTTTGATTATGCCAAAATAACGTTTTGATTCGATTGAACTCTCAAAATGTAATTGGAACAGGCACATAAGCACATATAGCTACCCTAGTTGCAGCCAATGGAAGAAGAAGAAAGCATAATATCTGGAGAATTGTTTAGCTTGTGTAAAAATAAGGGACTTGCAATTCCCATAGTTTAAACCTTATTTTTCCTTGACAATCTTAAGAACCCATCAAGTGCAATTGGCTTCTAAATTTGAAGAACAGGAGAAACTTCAAAAACTACATAGAATCTAGATTTCCTGCCTAGTGGAAACCACCCTAGCTATGATGAAAACATGGGTGCCTAATGAGAATGGGATTATGTTTGTATCCTAGACTTCACCAACTGAAAGACAACTACTAGTATGTATAATGACATACTTAAAAACAAGATGCAATAAAATCTGTAAAAACTTAAAAAAGGGCCTACCCTCTCTCAGCTTTGCTCTTACTTGACATACTATCATCTGAATACCACCACCAAGTAGCAAGGGTCTGTGGCCCCACCTGTCAACAGTGGCAATCGATACCAGAGTGGAAAGTACAAGAACAACTCCGGTCAAAATATATGAATAGAGAGAAGTGTTTGCACCAAAGCCCAAACTCCCAAAAATAATAGGGGCATAGAATAGTATTGAATTGATTCCAGTCAATATCTAAAACATGGGCATGCAAATGGCCATCACTAGCTGTAGTCAATTCCTTCTCTCTAAAATATTCCTAAATGGATGTTTGATGGCATTAGCGAATTTACTTGCATCCACCATATCTTCATATTCTGCATCTAGATGCTTGGTGCACCTGGTCTTCTCCAATATAGTGTGTCTTTAGTCTAGTTAGTCACGTTCTATCAGATTGTTTGGTGTCTTTGGAAGGAAAAATCCCCCAACTGTCATCAAAATTGCAGGAACTGCAGCCAAACCTAGAGAGAGACACCATCCAGAGGGTGTTATGTTTTGAGTGCCATAATTAACCATATTTTCTATGAAGATCCCTAGTGTTGTGGCCAAATGGAACATCATATTAAGTCCTCCATGGATTTTTGCAGGATACATCTCTGCGGGGTAAAGAGGAATGGATTTGACACAATATCAAACAAAAAACTGTCAAACCATTCACTCAAATTCAAACCAAAAAAGCTTTGTAAGCCAAATCCTTCAGGTCCAAACTATCAAAAAACTTGCAAAGCCAAGTCATTCATATCGAAACTAAAAACTATGCAAGAGGACCCCATGACCACCCAAATGCAGCCACAAATAAGCATATAGCTATTACCAACAATGCTGAGAAGCATTTGGATAGTTGTTTGTCTCTTCCAAACTTTTGGCTTAATATTATGCCAACAACAGCCTGTAAGATAATATTTTAATTCGATTCAACCCATGGGGGGCAGATCAAGTAATAAAGTGGAATTGTTGAAATTGGTTGTAAATGGAAGGTCTTGTGTTCAAATCCCCCCAAATTCACCCGTGTTCGGGCCCTATGGATGCACCTAGGGGTATAATGGTATCGGGATTGGATCCTTGGACCCCATGTCACACGAGTACCAGTCCATCCCCAGTTGTCAATTCCCATAGTTACAAAAAAATTTTTTTTTGATTCGATTCAACTCTCAAAATGTAACTGGAACAAGCACATAAGCACTCAAGCACAAACAACCACCCTGGTTGTAGCCAATGGAAGAAGAAGAAAGCATAATATCTAGAGAATTGTTTAGCCGGTGTAAAAATAAGGGACTTGCAATTTCCACAGGTTAAACCTTATTTTTCCTTGACAATATTGAGAACCCATCAAGTGCAGTTGTCTTCTAAATTTGAAGAACACGAAAAACTTCAAAAACTACATAGAATCTGGATTTTCTTGCCTAGTGGGAACCACCCTAGCTATGGTGAAAACATGGGTGCCTAATGAGAATGGGCTTATGTTTGTATCTTAGACTTCACCAACTGAAATACAACTACTAGTATGTATAATGACATGCTTAAAAACAAGATGCAACAAAATCTGTAAAAACTTAAAAACGGGCCTACCCTCTCTCAGCTTTGCTCTTGCCTAACATACTATCATCCAGGGACATGCTTAAAAACAAGATGCAACAAAATCTGTAAAAAATTAAAAACGGGCCTACCCTCTCTCAGCTTTGCTCTTGCCTGACATACTATCATCCGAACCCCATAGAACATTATCAAATTGATTCCAGACAATATCTGAAACATGGGCATGCAAATGGCCATCACTAGCTGTGGCCAATTCCTTCTCTCTAAAATATTCCCGAATGGATGTTTGATGGTGTTAGCCAATTTACTTGCATCCACCATATCTTCATATTCTGCATCCACATGCTTGGTGACCCCGGTCTTCTCCAAGATAGCACATCTTTTTTCTAGTTAGCCACGTTCTATCAGACTGTTTGGGGTCTCAGGAAGGAAAAATCCCCCAACTTTCATCAAAATTGCAGGAACTGCAGCCAAACCCAGAGAGATATGCCATCCCCAGGGTGCTATGTTTTGAGTGCCATAATTAACCATATTTTTTGTGAATATCCCTAGTGTTCTGGCTAGCTGAAACATCATATTAAGTCCTCAGAGTTTTGTAGGAGCCAACTCTAAGAGGTAAAGAGGAACGGCCTTGACACAAATTCAAACAAAAAACTGTCAAACCATTCACTCAAATTAAAACCAAAAATCTTTGTAATCCAAATCCTTCGGGTCCAAACTATCAAACAACTTGCAAAGACAAGTCATTCAGATCGAAATTAAAAACTATGCAACCCCAATTCATTAAGAGTCAAACTAAAAATTGTCATCTAAGTGATTATAAGTGAAACTAAAAGTTCTGTAATCCCAAGTCATTCATATTCAAAGAAATACCTATTAAAGCCAAAAGACAAAACCATTAGTTACAGGCATTTTTTATGTTAACAAAACTCTTTCAAAATCCCTAAAACCCTACCTGATTTGCTAAGCCAATTCCCACCCCAAGCATTATGCACCCAATAATGAGCATTGGCAAATTCACAGCACCTGTGTTCAAAGTTGCGCCTATAGTAGAACTGATACCTCCGCTGATAATAGTGGCCTTCTACCCATGATTCCTCGTCATAGGAGACGTAAACATGAAAGCAACAAGGCCTGCAATGTAGAGGGACGAGGTGAACATATCCAGACCTTGGTTCTTGGTTTTTGTACTTGCGGTAATCATTGTCGTGGGAATTTTCATGGTTTTCCCGGTTTGTATCATGGAAGTGTTTCGTTAGTGATTTTGTTCTTTGGTCACTAAAAATAAATAAAATGGCCCTACTCATAAATAAAATGGGTCCACAATTAAAACGAGTTATAAGGCTTCTCAGGGATTCCCATTTAGGCATAAGGTGGGTAATAAATCTTCTAGGCTGACCCCATTGTGATATAAATAAATAGCCTAAAATGATAGAAAATTGGTGTGTTCGATTAACCCCATGTTGCTTCGACCTCATGCTTCTTCAAAACTTAGGTTTCTCATCCCTCTTCGAGCAAAAGGTGGCAAGATAGAAAGTAAAGTAGTTTTGGTAATGGTGTTTTAATGGAGCAAACATCTCATTATAAGGAAAGGGTCTGGCCTATATCTTGAAAGTAATAAAGCAGTGCCTTTTTTTATAGAGGAAGACGTGGTTTAACAGCATCCATGTAAGAAGCGGTTGCAGGGAAAATGGAAGAAGGTAAAGCACCCCTTTTCGAACAATCCACAAAAAATGTAAAAATCATGAGTACCATGGCTTGGGTCCCTACATTTGTGCTTTGGTCACTAAAAAGGGGACAAGTTATATGACCCTTGTATTAATTAACTTGAAGAAGTCATGAGGCCTATAAGAGGTCGAGGAATCAAAATATTTACCTGAAAATCTAAGATGGGGTCGGGCCTCTACTTTTATACTGCATATGGATTTGAGACTGTTTCTGGGTCACTAGTGCCCTAGTTTAATTATAATTGGATCAACTGCTACGATGTTTAAAAGAACTGAGCTTGGTGAGGCTATGTTGATTGGTGCAGCTAGTTAGACAATCATAGATCATGATAGTTATATTGAAGTTAGAAAAGCATCTCAATATGGGACTTGTAGGGACTCTTACATTGAAGGGCCCAAAACTAGCTATGATGCTTCTAGGTATCGATATGGTATTGGTTCTGGTACCTAATTCGTAATTGATGTATAAGGAACATAATTTTCCTTTGTCATGCACATGATAGGGTTTGCTTCAATGGTGCAATAGGGATAAATATGGTCAAGAGAAAATTTGTGCAATTGCTTTGTTGGATCTCTAAAGATTGAGGTGCATGGCACCAATATTAATAATATAAGGTAGACAATTTACAAAATTTACACTTCATTGTTGCAATTTTTCATGACACAATTAAAAATGAATAACATAAATGACTAATTCATATTCTTCTAGCTAGTCATTTTTTATGCCATGACTAAATTAGTCATTTATGTTAGTCATTTTTAACTCCGTCACTTATTATCTAGTCATATTTGTTAACTTGAGACTAAAATAGTCATTAATTTTAGTCGTTTATAGTTGGGTCAATCAAAATTGCTCATATTTAGTAGTAAATCACTTGAAAAACCTATGGTGACTGGAATTTTTAGTCACCTAGTACTTAATTCCTCATTTTCTACTAGTGGATATAAGTGCAAAGCCTTTCTGAAAAGATGAGGTGGGATGTGAATGCTGGGCCTTTTTGACATGGGTTTTGGATATGTTCATCCCATGGTCAGATGTGAATGTTGGGCATGCCGTTCTGACATGGTTCTTGGATGTGCTCCTCCCATGGTCAGATGTAAGTGCTGGGAAGGCCTTTCTGACATGGTTCATTCCATGGTCAGATATAAGTGGTGAATACGATGAAGACCTACATGGAGGCTAGGCCTACAACCAGCATGAAAAAGGGCTAGCTCTGTAGAACTTCCTATGACGATTAGAATCGAGAGATATCACGATTTGTTCGAGATAGTGGAAGCAATGATGATGATCCAATGATGATCTAGACTTAATGATTATCCATTGATGATCCATACTTGATGATGACCCAGTGATGATCCATACTTGATTATGATGAATTGACGATGAGGACTTGATGATGATCCAGTGATGACCCAGAGAAGAAGACTTGTGCTGATAAATTGTGTCGAGAGAATACCTTCCTAGTTAAGAGGGAGTGTTGATGTATTTGTAACTTTGGAATGTATTCACTTGTATATCTTATGTATTGTACCCCAATGTTCCTATCAGGAAGTATTTGTAATGTAATTGAGTCATGTCATACCTCGATGTTCCTATCGGGAGAATCAATAATGTAAACAAGTCATGTAAATTCATTAAGGTTAACCCTCCATTGTAAGTTGGGGAAATAGTCCCCATAATTGAGTTAAGGTTAACCCTCCTTGTTGATCGAAGGGAAAATTATCCAAAGTTGTGGGTCACTAGGGTTATTAGACTCTCCTAGAGTAGTCGGCCCTGGTAAGTAATTGTTAAGTGAGGCTGACTTTTTGGAGTGGACATAAAGTGAACGGAAGAATATAAATAGAAGTGAGGCTCTCCTCATTTCTACAACACAACACACACTCACTCAACTAGGGCACATGAGTGAGAGAGGAGAATCTCTCTCAAGTGAGAGAGAGAACAATTGTTGGATATCATCTTTTCTGTCTTTGGGTTTTACTGCTGCCATTGGTGCTCATTCTATCTCTGAGGAAGTTGTAGGGTTTTCTACTTTATGGTTTCCCTGAGGAAAATTGTTTGTTTATCTTGTCTCTTGTGATTATTGATGTGCATGTTATTCTCTTAGATAAGATCCTAATATCATATTGCTTAAATGATAAAAATATAACAATACATCACCTGCATCAATATTTTCAAATATTAAACAAATCTTAAATATATATATGCATGTGTACAATACTATAAGTTTAAACATTCAATCAACTATTTGAAACTTGGATGTGTGAATGGAATAATGAATCCATTAATCAAATCATGTACCTTGGTTAACCAAATAAAAAACCCGACCATGATCTAGTGAAACCACTGCCTCATCAGTGTGCATCTCTTGCCATGTCAGGATTGGATGTGGCTCCTTTGGATTAAGACAGACATATTTCCATTGTTTGACATATGCATCATTCATGCAATGATCAACCCCCAGTCCATTGGCGCCAATGCAGAACTCATAGAAACACGCATACTTCCTCGTTTCAATGGAAAATATGTTGCCCATGTATTTACTATGAACTGAACGTAGTTCTCTTGTACCAGGTATGGTATCACAATATCATGGCATGGATCTATTCACAACTCCAAGGGAAACATCCCAAAAAAACTTTCATTGAATAAAAAACATCACACACACACAAACACATATATATAATACTGATAGGTAATAACTCCCGATTCTCCTCTATTCATGGCTAATGCATACATTTATATATTACATGTGGTGGTTGAGCTTCATCAACCTTTTCACCTTCCTATGTAACTGTTCAGCTTCCTACATAACTATTTATTTATTTATTTACAATATATAATCCCGACAGATTATATTCTAACAATCCCCCTCTTAATACGAAGGGGTGTTCGTAAGTCCGAGCATGTTTCTGAATCTTTCAAACTTTTCTCGTCCAAGCACTTTGGTGAAGATGTCTACAACTTGATCATTTGTGGAACAATGTCGAAGATGGACTGTCTTGGCCTCTACATGATGTCAAATCAAATGATACTTTGTGTTGATGTGTTTGTTTCGATCATGGAATCTAGGATTCTTAGCTAGCTTGATTGCAGAAGTATTGTCGACCAATAATGGAGTGGAATTTTCTTGTTTTTCTTGCAAATCGTCAAGTATCTTCCTGAGCCATACTATTTCTTTTGTTGCTTCAGCTACAACCACATATTCTGCTTCTGTTGTTGAATCTGCCGGAACTGACTGTTTGCATGATCTCCACGAGACAGCTGCTGATCCAAGACTCATAGTGTATCCAGAAGTTGATACTCATGTCTCCTTATCGCCATCAAAATCTGAGTCTGAGTACCCAATAAGTTTGAAGTCATCCACTTTAGAGTACTTGAGTCCAACGTCTTGAGTCCCCTTCAAGTATCTTAGAACTCTTTTTGCAGCTGGCCAGTGTCCTTCACAAGGTTTATACATGAACCTTGAAAGTATGCCAACAACATAAGAAATATTTGGTCTAGTTGTTGTAAGGTAGATAAGACTTCCTACAAGTTGTTGATACTTGGTCGCATCCTCAAATTCTTTTCCTTCGCTTGATGTGAGATTCATTTCTG
>LPNX010902774.1:270011-284753 GCA_001517045.1 Pseudotsuga menziesii | reverse complement strand
TTATGAACTAGAACACTATGAAATTGAATATATGAATTTGCAATATGAAATTATATGAATATATGAATATGAAATTATATGAACAAGATCACTATGAAAATGAAATTATATATATGAATATGAAATTGCATAAGTTTTAAATCATACCAATATTGTTAGCAATGGCATTTTATTCTCCCATCATAGGTTGATTTGCAACTTCTTCTCCTCTCAAGGTTGCTTTTTTTTCCTCTTTCTTTCTCTATATTTCTCTCTTATTCCTTCTGTATTGCTTTGATTATGAGTGGATATTGTACTTCGATGTTTCTTGCTTCCCATTGTGATTGATCAAAAATACAAATTCATACCTTCAACAATATGTAAACAAAATACACAATACTAAATTTGCATTAGAACACAAGCATTGTTTCAAATAGGTTAGTCAATTGTGAAGGTTAAAATTAGTAACATGTTTATGTTTTATGTTTTATATTTATATAGAAATCCTTTAGGAATTTGGGTGGGAAATGTATGTTGGAAGGTAGTTGGAATGGAATTAATGCCATCAATGCCTAATTTCATTCTCGGGCATTTTTTTTTGGATTTTAACAAAAACATGACCTTGATCGAGGTTGTAGCTCAATTGAGGTTTTAACAATAGCTCGATCTAGGGTTTATTAGACCCTCGATCGAGGGTTTAATAAACCCTCGATCAAGCTACTGTTAAAACCTCGATCGAGAGATTCGAATACCTTGATCGAGCTACATACCTCGATCGAGGTCATGAAAAACAGAGAATTAGCCCTCTTATAGACAAATCAATATTTCTCTGTGTCTTCTAGGGTTGTAAACCCTGCCATTCATGGACATTAGCTGAGCAGACTTTGTACCGATAGATTCATCACTAAATCCTCTATTCTATCCATAGAGGTATCATGCATGCGTTTTGGAATTCATATGGTTTTTTTTAATTCATTCTAAAACTTACATTTAGAAAACCTGACAACAACTTCGAAGCAGCTCAAAGAAAAATCCGTAGGGTAAAAAAATACACATCCAAAAATTTATTAAAAATGCACATCCCACACATTGACGCATCCTCTTCAAAAGGGTATCTTTGGTTTTTCAATTTTTGAAAAAAGTGAAAAAAAAGTTGGGATGGACACACATGTGTAAAATGATGCTGAAAACAGATGTGATCACTTTCAAAAAATAATAAATAATTGTATATTGCAAAATAAATTAACAAAAAAATATGTATACCATAGTGCATTTTGTGTAGATCATGCTCATAGATAGATAGATAGATAGATAGATAGATAGATATAGATATAGATAGATAGATAGATAGATAGATATTAAATTATTAACGTAAGATTGAATTATTGGGGTGGGACACGAGCCACTTATTAACTTGTTCAAATTTTTAAGGTCACACAGTTCATTAAATGCGAAATTTCACACATTAAATAACAATGGAATATTCAAAAAAATATATCATTGGGAAGCCAACATAATATTCTACAATTTGTTTTTTTACTACAAGTCAAAATTCATATGGAATATGTGTTTCGAGGGCTTCTATCTAACAAATGAGTAAAAGCCATGTTTGCATCGCCAAATTTGGCCAAATAATTTTACCCACCTTCATGGAATCACCCTAAAATCTTGTGAAATAATGACGAATATTTCAGAAAATTATAAAAATGTGTATAATATTTAGCGTATCTTTCACACAATTAAAAATCTTGTAAATTTTGGCCAATTTTTCATTGAAAGATAAAAACTAAAGTCTTGACAAAATTTAACTTAATAAAATTACATAGATGATGTTTTGTTTACTTTAGATTTGTCATGTACTCTTGCACTAGAACTCCTTGTAAAGAAAATCCAATTTCCTAGCTAAATGGTTGACTTTATTCATCACAACTACATGTATACTATGAAGTTCAAACCTCCTTAGAGATAAAATGGAGAGATGATTTCATAAATATTTACAATTTACAGTAGAACATTTTATCAAAGTGTGAAGCTCATTTATCATACTACACTCAATGTACAATCAATTTTCACAAAATATGTTGGGCCCAATCATCCCCCTCAATCTAAAAATATAGCTACAATAAAAATAGTTGTTTGAATCACTACTCGAAATACAAGGCTTGATCAATGCTCTTAAAAAACTTCAATGGATGGTCACATAGCATCCACATTTACATTAACATATTTCTAGCAAGGATGTCTCCATTTTCTAGCACGACCTTCAATCAAGGTGAATAAGTTGTATAAGAGAAAGATAATAAGGTACCTCTTACACAACATTAAAACGAAAAATAACACCTTTTTTTAGTTTACAAACTTTCCATAAAATACAAATTCTCATCTTTATGTATGATTCACAACAGGGGAAATTTTAAAAACACGTACCTCAAAATATTCTTTCAATATTTATTTATAAATATGGCTAGAATCCTATAGGCCACCTATAATGATTTTTTAGTCATGAATTAAAAAAGTAAATAATTAGATGAATGTTGGTCTTAATGCCAATAGGTCTCCTATGATGAATCCATACGAACCTAGTAAGCCAGTGCATAAACCATTTTTCTCTTCACTTAACAAGTTAGATCTCATTTCCATTTCTAAAAACCAACACGTCTTTTCAAAGAAAATATAAAATAAAAATAGTAGACTCTAAAATTTAAATGGTGAAGATGCTTAAGTCATGCAACAAAGTGAAAGGAAATACAAGCATCTTTCCTCAAAACATCAAATATTTAAACGGAACAATAATAATTATAAAAAAACATTGAATGCTACAAAGGGCTACAAAGGGCTCAAATCACAATCAAGTATCAAGGGAATAAAAAATATAAGAAAAATAAATGCAATCCAAATTTAAGAAACAAACAAGCCATTTATGAAACTAATCAAGCTAGTACAAAGGGCTAAAACTATAGTCAAGTATCAAAGGAATATAAATAAATTTAACCAAAATAAACACAAACTTTCAAATTTGAAAAAATGCTCCAAATGCAAGAAACAACAAACCATTAATATCTTCCAAGGTATCAAAGTTAAAAAGTTTTAACTTTTAATGATGCCATTCTTGCTAAGTGGAAGTATTGTTAAATTAATTATTTAACCATTAATATTAGGACACTGTCTATAAATAGATAGGTCCCAACTTCATTTTTTGTCACATATAAGAAAAAAAATGTGTTAGTTAACTATCAAAACATCAAAATTCAAATAGATTGCATCAAGGAAATGAAGCTCCAATATTATTTTATTTAATACGAAGTATAGGCTATAGAACCTATTTTTACTTGAAATGCAAGTTCAATTTTATATATGGTAATCCTTCTCTTGTCAAGAATTTAATTTTTCCAACCTATTCCAAAAAAGAGGAACATCAAAGTTAAACTAACAAGAATCACATGATCTATTAAATTGCATTCATTATTTATACACTACCAATGCATATTAATTTAGATAATATCTTGTGGGATATCAAATTCCCAATTCACATGTCGACCCTCACTTTTTGCATTTTGAACATGAAAGTCTGTAGATGAAATATCATTATGATCCTTCAAAACATTATGTTTTGTATCAAGTTCATCGGAAACATTTGTTATATTGCATTCTCCTCTTCTCTCACAATTGGATTGCCAAAGTGCTAGAGCTCTATTGAATGGAAAATTGGTAATGTCATACTTTGTTACATATAATCTTAAACAAGTATTCATATTATTATCAAGCTTGTTCCTCAACTTTGACTTCAAGAATGATAGTGCATTAAACATTCTCTGGTCCTCCACTAATCCCAAAATCATGGTTTGATATAAATCGACTAATTTGAAATACTCTGACATATTTTCTTGTAAATATTGACTTTCACCTAAAAGAGTACATAATTTGATTACTGCATCATATTCTATAGGTTTCACCAAAACATGATATTGATTTGAGATTGTTTCAACAGACAAGAATCTTGCTGATATAATTTTGATGAATCTAATATACCTCCAATCTCTTCTCCTTGTACCTTGAAATTCCTACCAAAGTGGTGCAATAAAATATTCAATTTTTCTAAAATTTCAACTTTCAAAGTGTCTATATCTTTTTCACTATTCCAGTATCGAGTGTGTGCCACATACATGGCCTCCAATAATTCATCTCAAGGAAATCGTTCTCTTATCCTTGATGATAGTCTTTGTGCAATTTGTATCAAGTTGTGTCTCATTGAAATCAAAATATCATTGCACTGGTCTCTTGACACATGAAAATCTTTGGTGGTTTGTCCCATCTTACTAACATAATGAAAGGGCACCATATACCCATGCACTGCCATACATAGTCTCCTGTTTTCATCAAATGTCAAATAATTTTCAATATTTTATATATCAATGAGAGTAGTCCAATCGTTAAACGTTGGACTTGTAAAAGACCCTTACATCATATACAAATTATCCAATGCAAGGCATGCAAATTTCCTTGCATTTGTGTACTCTTGAATATACATTGTATGACTCTGAGCCATTTTCACAAGGACATTCATTTCATGAAGCAAAGTAAGAACTCCAACCAATGTTAATAATGTCTCTATATCAGTTATTCGAAAGAGAAGATCTTGAGCTTTGTCTACACTGAACTGATGTTCATACAACACCCCTACCAATGTTTGGTACTCACTAAATAGTCTTTGAGCTGGTCCATTCAATGAAATCAATCTTATATCAACATATTTTAATATTTTTTTCCATCTGTAATACCGTCTACAAATTGTTGAAACTCTGTAAATCACTTAGGACTACGACGAAAGTATGCATGAGTCTCACATACAAATTCTTCAACTTTTGAAACTAGTGGAAACTTGCTTACTATTTTAAATGCACAATTCATCCTATGAGCCATACAATGAATATTAATCATGAACAATGAAGAAAATAGTTGTAGTTTGACACAAAGGCCATTCCTTTCTCCTTGCATAATTGATTCTCCATCTACTCCAACACATACCAACATTTTTGCGATCATTAAATCATCCATACCACCAATTTCCTTCAAAGTATTAATAGCAAGTTCATAAATATTTCCAGCTGTAGAACTCTTCTTCTTTTTTTGAATCCCAAGTAGATATGAATGCCTAATATGATCATTAACCAGGTAAATACTCATGCATATCCATGAAGTATTATCAATAGCTGTAACTTCATCCAAAGATAGTGAAAAAAATATGGCATTTGCAATCTTCTCTTTCAAGTCATCCTTTTCTACTTGAGCTAGATATTTTTCCCATTCCCAACCACTCGTTACTAACCAGTCAGAAGATGGAAAATTTGCTACTTCAAGAAAATATACATAGTTCTTATAATATGGATAATCTGTCATAGGACAACCTCTAGATAAGATGTGAAATACAGTTCTTAATTGTGTCGTCTTCGATAGTAAATTTCTTTCCATTGTTTTTCCAAATAGAGATGTGATAGTTCCTCCAATTGCATCAAGTTTTCTCTTACTTATTAAGTATTTATTATATTCTTCTTGATATTTCACATGTCAAAATTCCTCAGAAGATTTCCATTTGGTAATAGACTTCTCCTCACCATTTTCAATTTGATTGACATAAATATTTCCCACCTTCTTCTCTATTGTATCAAACTTTATTTGTAATTTTACTTCTTTGCCCAGTTTCCAACTACATATAATGCATTTAACATCTCATGAATATTCCTTCTCATTTATTGGAGTTATTGGTTCAATAAAAAGATATTTTGAGGGCCATTCTGATTGGAATTGTCTCCCTATGTCCCATTGTCCTTTCTTTCATTTTCCTAATTGTGAATGATTTTTTTTTCCTCCCAAGGAAAAACTGTTGTGCTGGGATAGAGCTAAAGGAAGAACCTGAAGCGAAAGAGCAAGACGAACCAATCATTGAGTTCCGATGATGATGACAATGATCATAGATATGATCACAAGGACTCAGAAGACACACCTAGTGATGAGGATGTGAAGACTCAAAAGAAGGTCCAGGAAGAGGTGTAGGAGAAGGAAAAGCCTCAGCCGCAACATAAGAAGCGAAAAGTAGACAGATCGGCTAACACAGTCAGCTTAGCCAAGGACGACATAAGCATGTTTTTCAACACAATTGAAAAGGTTGCAAAGTCCATATTGAAATGCATAAGTAAAAATAAGTTTTGATTGACAGACAAACTCATGGAACATATCAATACCATGACTAAGGCTATCAATGAAGTCAAAAGAACAGTCGAGGTTGAGACTTACGACGTGGATCCAAATAACATGCTAGTAGCACCAATCCTATTGCCGCTAGTAAAAATATATGTCCAAGCCCGAGAAATGGAGATGGGGAAACCCAATTTTGATTAGGTTGTCCATGACTTTGGGACACTAACACTAGATTTTCCCAAACTAGCGTTGGGTGAGGTATATGCTATTCAGCATGCTGCCACAACTGAAATAAGGATCTGGGAGAATTCTCTTGCATATTAAGCTACAATAGCACAAGAAGGCCAAGAGTCATAAGGCACTCCTTAGGGAAAAAGAGCAAGAAATAGAAGCGCGAGAACAAAGCAGGATTGCACTAGTTGAAGCCATCAAAGACGCAATCGTAGAGTTTCCTTTGGAAGAAGGAAAAGAAGATGCATATACGACTACAAAGGTAGCATGGATTTCCATGATTTATATAGACCTAAGAAAATAGGTCTAGGAGCTAAAAGCACAGTAGATACCAAGTACACCTCCTAAGGTTTTTGAAGAGCATAGGAAAACAAGGTCCGAGGCTATTGAGAGGACAAGGCAAGGAGAAAAAATCTACACTGAAGCAGTTGAAGCTTTCTCTGAGACATGGGATGTGCTTCTAGATGATGAGGCCATGGAGAAAATAAAGGAATATGTGCAACAAGATGACTTAAATATCAGCGCAATAAAGGAATATATGAATAAGCTTCCGATCAAGGAGAAGGTTGCAAATTTTTCCTAGCTGAAGCAGCTACAATAGGAAGTAAGAACTCTTCGTGACCAAAAGAAGAAAAGAAATGATGAATTTGCAGCGCACCAGTCGGAAGAAGAAATAGTTATATGGCTCATTCATCCTGTACAATAGAAGCTTCATCTTATCACTCAGTATCTAGAAGAAGGACCATCAGAACATATCATTTTTGACTGTGTAGAAAAATTAGTGAAGTAAGCTGAAGAGGTTCGCAAGGAAGTTTCCTGAGTGCAAGAAATTTTGAAACAATTTTAGGACAAAGTTGGTCCCACGGCGCAACCTATGCTAGAGACTTAAAATTTTTCCAAAGACTTAAATTTTTCTTAGTGGCTCGAGGAAAGCCACATGTGAGTGTTGGGGGCCTATTGGGCCAGGATAGAGCTAAAGGAAGAACCTGAAGTGCAAGTGCACGACGAGGTAAAATAAGGTAAAGGATGGAAAGGAAGCACATAACTGAAAAAGATGCGATGAGGAATGGTGCGACGAAGGAAAAGCACACCCAGAGTCGGTGGAAGATGGGAAATTAGAAGAGTAAAGGATAGGAAGCAACAGGTCAGAAGACCATAGGAGTTAAACTAGCGAAAAACTAAAGGACAGACTTTTGTGGCTATTAAAGACCAATACAAACAGACTGAAAGATGTTTCCGTGACTAGTTATGGCCTGCAATTAATGTAATGAAGTACATTTTGTGGCCAATATGGCCTATCATTAATTTAATAGAAGATATTTTTGTGTCTTTTTATTACTATAATAACTGAGCTGTGCTCTGTAGACACTGCGTGGTCTTGTAGAAAATATAAATAGGAGGAACCCGCTCTATATAAGGGGTAGCTTCATTAAGAACTGGTAAGAGTAGGATTATTATAGAGAAATCAGAGAGGAGTCTGATAGTATAAGGCTGTTGATTCGTAGATATGCAGTTGAGTGCCAAGACCGTTTTGTAAGAGTCAACCTGCAGCTGAGTGTGCAGGTAGTAGAGTAGAAGAGTCGATCCAGGCTGTGTGCGGATCAGTAGGAGTAGAAGAAAAGCATAAAACAGAGAGCATGAGAGCAAGAAGAGTCTGAGCCAAATAGACATATCTCAAAACAGTCTGTAAGTCATAGACTGCAAGGTGTCATATATTTCTCATGCTAGATGAAGAGCACCTTGGTGGTTTTTACCCAGATGGGTTTCTATGTTATTTACTGTCTTAATGAATGATTGAATGTTGAGTGTTGCATGCTTATTGGTTAAATGTTGAATATTGTATTATCTTTCATTTTCTATGGTTATTGCTTGAATGAATGTCACAATATTGATAAACACAGTGAATGAATGAGTGACTAAAGCATTTCCGAGCACCTAGTATTAATTCATCTTAAAATACTGTTAAGATTATAATTCAGTCACATTGGTGTCATTTACATTTAGGGAATCAACTACGTCGCATAGTTGCACCAGTTGTTAAGTTGACAAGGACACGATTGAGTCATGCGCTGACTGTGTCGCACTGTTGTGACACCATCGAGTAGTAAAAGAATCCACCCTTCTGACTCTATCGCTTGACAACGCGCCAAGGGAATATAATCCCTTAATGACTGCAGAAACATGGTTCTGATAGCTACACATTAATATATCTCAGGTGAGACTATGTCTACTTCGTACGAGTTGTAAGCTGAGCTTGCTTCATCGGGCCAATGTCTTTGGGTGTTTTTTTGGTGTTGTGTTGTTCTTGAAACTGGGTCGTGAAAGTGAGAAAATTAGGCCAACAAAAACATTCAACATTATCATTGCCCATTTCTGGTTGAATTGCATTTATCTCTCTTTGTTCACCAGAGGAACTTGCTTTATCATTCGTTATATGGTTATTAGATGCATTCTCATAAGTGTTGACATCTCTCTCATTGACGGGTTTCTCAAAAGAGTTTGAATCGTGAAGAGAATCTGGATTCTTGGATTGAGGCTTCTGAAAGTATGATAATACATCCCTCTGTTTTGATGCTTTCTTTCCATGATCGTTGTTTGACATCTTGTTGAATATTTCACAATTAAAATATCAAATAAATCTAGAAACCCAAAGTGAAACCTGCATGAGAAAAAAGAAATAAAATCAATACAATTTGTAAGATAATCATGATGACATGAATTCTATAGGCTAGAAAATTTCAACTTAGTAAACTAAACCCATCCATGGTTAACTTCAAAATTAGACATAAGCCCATGAAGCTAAATATGATTTTAGATTTGTTGTGTATTTAAAACCTAATTTTGTATTTACATTTTTCATTGCCAAAATACCTAGTAGAAAAAGTGGCATTCATAAGAATCAATATTCAAAATATACAATAGCATCACTTCCCTGGTGGCCATCACCTCTAAAATTTAAATTTATAAGATGTAATGGTATCCACAAAGTCATGAAATGAAATAATTAAAATCTATGTGAAATGATATCAATAATTTACTTTAAATAGTAATTCTTATCATAATTGATGAAGTGTTGTGTGTTTGAACATTTGCAGAGGGGACTGAGGCACCCTTTGTCATCAATATGCTCAGAGGACAATTTACATAAAAATAAACTTGAAGGATATTTTTACATCATAGGGATTTGGGTACTGGCTTTGAGAGGACCTCATGGAAGAATCTCTTATTGGACCTATATCACCCAAAGAATGTAATAGTGTAGTTATTTTGTTTACAATAGAGATTTATTGCAATTGATTGGTTATAGTGTAGTTATTTTATTTACCATTGGGAATTTATGATGTGCATGTCCTTACCTTTATCAATCCAAAGAAAACAAACTTATTATGTGCATGCCCTTATCGTTGTCAATCTAATCACACCCAATCACAACTTCAATGAAAATGAAAATCATATCATACTTAATGAGGACATTAAAATATATTCCAAATAATTTTGTTTCATGAAGTGGCATAATCACACAAATCATTGAAGGAAGGTGCATTTGAACAATGGAATAGAAGTGGAAGGGGGCTATGTGAAACAATAGTCCCACAATATTCACCTTTGAATTATTTTGAGTAGGATCATAGAGTTAGAAGTAGGATGTACAAGGCACATGTCTTCATTGAAAATGAAAATTATATCTAATTTCATGAGGACACTAAATTCATTTCAAGGCATATCCATTGGTAAAGTTCCCTAACACACAAATATACAAAATATTCATTTGAACAATGGAATAGAAGTGGACGGAGATAGAGTGGAACAACAATATCATAATATTCACCTTCGGAGTAGACTAAGTAGGATCACAAAGCTATAAATATGAGATACAAAGTTCAAGTATTTCAATGCAAATCACTTAGTGAAACAACCAAATCTTGGTTATCACTATCTCTTCAACTCTTGCTAGCAAAGTAAAATGTGGCATTAGTTCCAAATCCCATAACAATTAAGCAAGAATAAAACCCACTAATCCTTTAGTTTCTTCCATTGTTAAAGTTGAATATGTTCCAGAAGTAGAGGAAGATCCCACACAAATATAACGATATCTTATCATATAACTGGAAGGAAATGGGAACCTATAAATTTTCATTAGCGGTGATTCTATGTGCGAGCTGTCTATTGGGCCATTGTCTCATTCTGTATCTTTTCCCTTAAGGGGTGTTCTACCTGATCCTTCAATTTGAGATTCTGCAACATCTATTCTGATTCTATACTCAATGCTAGTTGTCTTCGACTTAGTGAAGTTAAAGTATGTCAGGTCTACTAGGGCTCAAACACGAGTACTCTCAAGGCTATTGTTGTCTTGATTGGTGCTGCCAAAGTCAAGGGGATTATTCAATTCACTCAGGACAATATATGAGAGCGATGAAACAATTCTTGCACTCCTCATGATCAGATTTTAGGATCATTGAGATGAAACTGATCTTGACTCCTTGAGGATGGGTAGATACTTCTAAATGAGAATATGCATACTAATGCTAATATACCTGTAAACGAGGAGATGCCTAAAGCTAATATACTATGACCATTACAAATTGCTGATGTCATTTGTTAGGGAATTATTAATAGAATCTATAAGACAAATGACATAAATATAAAGTCATTTTCAGATTTTGAAAATGCTGCTAGAATGTATTTAAATGAGCCAATGCCTATGGGTATAGAAATTCCCTTAGTTCGAGGCACACATAGGTGGTTGGATGGGAATTTATTTTTTTGTATTGTTATAAGATAGTCTCTATCTGTTCAGCTTCAATGTTTAATCTCGATGTTTCCAATCATATCTAGGGTCTAATTTCCTTCCCATTTCCCATGGTGTTCAATGCTTCCCCTTGAGGATACCTCTTTTAACACTTTGTCATAGGATGATAGACCATAAGAACCAATTACCTGTGAAAACTAGCAGTGTTCGATATGAGCTATCTAGTTCTATTGATCATACAAATCTATGTTACTTATGTGCTTATTCCTTTATTATCCAAAGGTTCAACATTATTGCTTGGCTATAGCTTCATGTTTGACCAAAGGTTCCATATGTGCCTATTATTATTTTGTCTAAAACATTATTATTCTTCTTTCTATAATTCTGATGTAAAATTTTATTCAAATTTAAAATCTTTATACTATTTTAGTATATCGACAATTTCAGAGGAAAAAGAATAAAGATGTTAACAAACAAGATAGTAGACATTGTTTCCAAACAACAAAATTATGTTTATCTGATTTATCCATCAAACAATATTACATATTTATACAACATCATATCACACCACTTTCTAACTAGTGAGAGAGAAAGGTTGAAACATTCTCTCAACCCTCTAACCACTCATCCCAAGTTTAGAACAATCTTGTTAGAGACAATCTATCATCCAACTAAGGTCGAACATCCTCCTAACATCAGACAATAAAGCTACTTAGGTAGAGATAAACTCTACATCATAATGACCATTACAATAACAAACCACGGTCCATTAGTATGATTATAAGTATAACATAATGAAGACAAGTAGGGGTTAATAATTCCAACACTCCTCCCTTAACGAGCGCTTGTCTTAATTTTTATCAAGTCAATATTTCATCATCATCTAGTCCTATACAACAAATTCTCCAAAATAAATCCTAATCAGAAAGGTCTATATTTGGTCCAACTTAGCACTTGCATCTCATACATCAATGATATAGATGTCATCAAACCATCAACATTCATATATAGGAACAAGCATCCATAAGAATACATGGTTACCTAACCGTTGTGACCATTGATCTAGTGTGATGTCCTCTAGGTATATGATTCATTCAACTCCTTGATGAACTCCCCTTGAATGTAAAAAATACTTTAAGTTTCTAGACCAATCACACCTCACAAACTCTGCAAACATGAGAATCCATGACCATGGACCTCTCTCATAAGAGAGTCAAGCGAGTATTGGCTTTGATATAATGTTAAAAAATGGGATAAAGAACATTGTTCCACACCAAAATCTTGTCTGATTGAAAATATCCATCAAATTATCCTACATATTTATAGTGTTTTAAAAACCACCTAGATCAGAATCGAAACCGATTAGTTTAACCATCTAGTCAATGTTCAAACTCAATCAGGAACAAAAATTGGCATGGGAACTGGTTCGGTAATAAGACGATCGGCCCAAATCCTGGAAGAACATCATTTATTGAACAACTATGAGTACTCTCAAGGCTATTGTTGTCTTGACTGGTTCTGCCAAAGTCAAGGGGATTATTCAATTCACGCAGGACAAGATATGAGGGTGATGAAAGAATTCTTGCACTCCTCATGATTGTATTTAAGGATCATTGAGATGAAACTGATCTTGACTCCTTGAGGATGGGTAGATACTTCTAAATGAGAAGATCCATACTAATGCTAATATACCTGTAAACGAGGAGATTCCTAAAGCTAATATAATATGACCATTACCAATTGTTGATGTCATTTGTTAGGGAATTATTAACTGAATCTATAAGACAAATGATGCAAATATAAATTCATTTTCATATTTTGAAAATGCTTCTAGAATGCATTTAAATGAGCCAATGCCTATGGGTACAGAAATTCCCTCTATTCAGGGCACACAGAGGTGGTTGGATGGAAATTTATTTTTCTATATTGTTAGAAGATAGTCTCTATCTTTTCAGCTTCAATGTTTAATCTTGATGTTTCCAATCATATCTAGGGTCCAATTTCCTTCCCATTTCCCCCGGAGTTCAATGCTTCCCCTTGAGGATACCTCTTTTAACACTTTGTCATAGGATGATAGACCATAGGAACCAATTACATGTGTAAACTAGCAGTGTTCGATATGAGCTATCTAGTTCTATTGATAATACAAATCTATGTTACTTATGTTCTTATTCCTTCATTGTCCAAAGGTTCCATATTATTTCTTGGTTATAAATTCATGTTTTATCAAAGGTTCCATATGTGCCTATTATTATTCTTTCTACAACATTATTATTATTCTTTCTAGAATTCTGAAGTAAAATGTTATTCAAATTTAAAATATTTAAACTATTTCATTATATCGACAATTTTAGAGGCAAAATCATAAAGATGTTAACAAACAAGATAGTAGACATTGTTTCCACACACCAAAATTATGTCTTTTTGATTTATCCATCAAACAATATTACATATTTATATAACATCATATCACACCACTTTCTAACTACTGAGAGAGAGGTTGAAACATTCTCTCAACCCTCTAACCACTCATCCTAAGTTTAGAACAATCTTGTTGGAGACAATCTGTCTTCCAACTAAGGTCAAACATCCTCCTAACAACACACAATAAAGCTACTTAGGTAGAGATAAACTCTACATCATAATGACCATTACAATAACAAACCACAGTCCACTAGTATGATTATAAGTATTGCAAAATCAAGACAAGTAGGGATTAATAATTTCAACACTCCTCCCTTAACGAGTGCTTGTCTTAATTTTTGTCAAGTCAAGTTTTCATCATCATCTAGTCCTATACAACAAATTATCCAAAATAACTCCTAATAAACAAGTTCTATATCTCGTCCAACTTAGCACTTGCATCTCATACGTCAATAATATAGATGTCATAAAACCATCAACATTCATATATAGGAACAACCATCCATAGGAATACATGGTTACCTAACCACTGTGACCATTGATCTAGTGTGATGTCCTCTAGGTATATGATTCATTCAACTCTTTGATGAACTCCCCTTGGATGTATAAAATACTTTGAGTTTCTAGACCGATCACACCTCACAAACTCTACAAACACGAAAAGACATGACCATGGACCTCTCTCATAAGAGATTTAAGCCAATGTTGGATTTGATATAATGTTAAAAAATGGGAGAGAGGACATTTTTCCACACCAAAATTATGTTTGATTGATAATATACATCAAATGATCCTACATATTTAAAGTGTTTTAAAAACCACCCAGATCAGAACCGGAACTGACCAGTTTGACCAGCTAGTCAATGTTCAAACTAAATCAGGCACAAAAATTGGCATGGGCACCGGTTCAGTAATGAACTGATTGGCCCATATATTGAACCGAATGTTTCATTACTGAACCATTCCAAACCGGCTGGGTTGACCTCCAAGATCCAGTTTTCCTCCGTGGGACCATAGAGGTGTATTTTTTTTTTAAAGAAAAACTTAAAAAATACTAAATCTGAACCCTTAATCGTTGCTACAGAATTATTACCATATGTTGTCCTTCTCTATCCCAGGTATGATTGATAATACTTGTTCCATCTGTGACTCAACACTAGTAC
>LPNX010902774.1:242886-262382 GCA_001517045.1 Pseudotsuga menziesii | reverse complement strand
GCAAGTGATTCTTCAGGATGTCTGTTTTTTCTATATGCTTCTATGGCATTTCATGGTCCCTGGTAGGGTGCATTACAAGGAAAACAGGGGACCGGAATGCGTATTTCCTTAATCAACACAGTACAAGTTGCCTTATTTTTTTCCCCTTATATGGCTTTGTTTTACTAAGAAGCTCAAACTGAGATGGAGCTCCTGGCTTGGCTAAACAGGCATTCAAACTACAACATGGATCAGTTTTCTTTCCATAAACATAGGCAATGCTGAACGCTTCTGCTAGAATAACAGCCAGGCCCTGAGAAACTGTACTGCATCAATAGAAGAAAGCTACCTTTTTGGTGATCAGTGGCTTGATTAAACTTGAGTAATAACAATTTTTTATTACCTTCACCCAAAATATTGGTGTCGTTGCTCATTTAAAAAGGGGTGTTCATTCTTTTCTCTTGTAGCTTTAGAACTCATTGTTTTCACAGCAATTGTTTTGCAGATATTTCAAATAGTTTTGTTTCCAATGGGAGTTTAGCATAGAAACTATGTTGCAACAATTCTGGCATGTTTCGTCATGTGTTATTTTATGTATGTAAATACTTCTACTAAATTCAATATGAATTATTTGGTATTTCATAATTTGGAAATAACACCCTTAGGAATGTTTGGTTGCCTTGGTAACCTACTACCTTCTAGGGACAATGCGAGTTATCCAGGATGTCTTGCAAGTTGCAAGGCACTGTTAACAGTTTTTAAAATCTTAGATAGATTTTAAGGTTGTAAGAACTTGGTTTTTTTCAAGCTTAGCTTGAGCTACAAGGGAAACACTGAAGCTCTAAGCTTGATGGAAATCAGTGCTTACATAAGGCTGACGAAGGTGCCATTGTCTTGGATTTGACAATATATTCTATGTTAGAGCATTATTTTGACCCTCCATTACAAAGAAAGATTTTATTGTTATTTCTCCCTGAACTCATGAGAACTAATGCATGCTTTAGATGAAGTATTTTCTTTAATAATGTGAAATTTTCCGTGTTATTAAGGTATTCAGAATCCATAAGAAGAATCCATGAGCTTCTGTGGGTGACCATCTCTGTTGTCCTTATAGATAACAGATACAATCCAGATCATAAGGCTACTTCAGATTCCTACTCCCCCTTGTCATAGAAATATTCTATATCCATTCTGTACTAAGTCCATCCTTCGGAGTCGAATTAGGTACTGTCTTATGCCTTGAAATGTCTGTGGCAATATATCGGCACTGGAATAAGACAACCGATCCATGGCTGTGCCTGAGCAGATCTATGTAATTGGCAGCAGTTTTCAGGCACGTCTGAAAGCTTAGTGCTTGCAGATTGGTATTTTATAATAGATTTTAGATCTGCATTGCAAGCGTTGTGTACACGGAAAATAGATAGTCTCTACTAACTGTACTGTCAAAGCTGCCAAACCCCACTGCTGAAGCGAAGCTGCAACTCATGTATGTAGACT
Organism: Pseudotsuga menziesii; assembly: GCA_001517045.1. Classification (NCBI taxonomy): domain Eukaryota; kingdom Viridiplantae; phylum Streptophyta; class Pinopsida; order Pinales; family Pinaceae; genus Pseudotsuga; species Pseudotsuga menziesii. The sequence continues at coordinate 260,906 of LPNX010902774.1, read as the reverse complement.
AGATCGCCAGCAATTGGTACCTGAAGAATTACGCAATGTGGGGTGCTCTGACGTATTTCAGCCACCGAATCGAACCTGTAACACCATATCTAAGCCAAATAAAACATCTGTAGATAGTTTTTTTCTTAATTGGGTACATTGGATTCCATGGGCATTGCATTGAGGTCGGTTACGTCCTTGAATTAAACTCTAACTTACCACATTTTGAAGCAAAGTCGACCCCCTTTTTTCACCAGTCCGGCTATGGCAGCAGGGCAATGGAGAAGATTGGCTCTCAATTTTTATTCTGAATATACCCTCAATTTTACCAAACATTTCCATGCCTCCATTAATCTCATGGTAAGGTTCTGTTTGATTTCTTCTGCAATTTTTGAAAATTAAGGTCTTGGTTAAAGAGCAAAAATAGATAAAATGATAATAAACAACTCCAAACTTGCTGCAAAGATAGATCTATTTCAAAATTAACTGGAGTTCTGGTTATTGGAAGTTTGAAATTCTCAATCTTTTGGACATCAAATTGTGTCCATATACAAGAAATTCTAACATTTATCACGGAAATCCAATTAATTCAAAGGAATGGAACGACTTGAATCACAGAACAGTCTGTCGACTCTGTCTTCCACGATATTACCAAGCTGGACGTCTTGGTTCTTCGAGGGCATGTTGGCATGCTCTTCCAAATAGCTTGCTCCATCATGTGAATTTATTAATTGTGGGCAAGTTTATACTGAAACAGAGCTACCCTTTATACTGGAATCCAGTGGTCTGATCGGAGGTTACTGCACTGCACATGCTTTATATTTTTTTTTTAAAAACAGTCACAAGCGTCGCTTAAGCGACGGTTCATCTGTCGCAAATCCGACATCTTTTGTGAATAGCCGTCGCAAATACGACGCTTTCCGCTGTCGCAAATCCGACGTTTCTTGTAAATCTCCATCGCAACTACGACGCTTTAAACTGTCGCTTGTCCGACGGTTTGGTAGCTATCTGTCGCAAATCCGACGCTCTACACTGTCGCTTTTCCGACGTTGTTTGTAGATATCCGTCGCTTAAAATTTCACCACTGTCGAGGATATTCCGTCGCTTAACCGACGGTTACCTAGCTGTCGCTTAACCGACGGTTAGTTAGGTGTCGGAAATCCGACGACAAGTTTCCGACACTTAACAAAAAATCAAAGTGTCGTACATGCGACAGGGAAGTGTCGAAAATACGACATGACGGCCATCGGATTTTTGGTCAAAGTGTAGTAGTGTACAGTTCAGGAAGTAGTAAAATTTGAGGGTCTTTTGTTGTAGTTCCAAATGTTTGAAGGGAATGTGCCTCAAATCATGCCGCAAACAAGCCTCAACATTAGCCTCATCCCAACACACTTATGAAAGAGAACAAATGAAGTATGGTCAAGAATTTATATATATGATTGTGTAATACTACCCCACGCAAAGTTTCATTGTTTCTTACTCCTATTTCATCACGTAAAGTATGCCAAGAATGAAAAATAAGGGTGGGTTAAATTTGCAATAATGCTCTAAGTGCTGATTTATCCCATAGGTGTTCCCAGAATGATAACTCTGATTTATCCCATAGGTGTGCCCAGAATGATATATCATGATTGGAATTAAGAAACACATGCCTATAATGTTACTTTTTTTTCATTAAAATTGTAATTTCTTTTGTACACAAGTCAATTTGAACCTGAAATTCGATAGCTTTAATGTCTGAAATTCGATAGACACGTGCCTGTCATTCGATGGCACCATATTGTTTTACCGTCGGTGGGAATTCACCGGTTATTCGACACCAGTTTAAACTCCATTGATATTTCAACATCATATTACCCTAAACTAGATGTCGAAAATACGACGATAGGATGTTGAATAACCGATGGGTTTCACTGCAATCCGACACCTGCAAATAATCCTTTCTATGACCTATTCATTGGATGTCATGTCCTACAACATCAAAAATCTGACAGGTTGTAGATCCCTATTATACCAAAATCCTATCACCATCATGTGATAAGACATTTGACATACCTACTTTCCCTGAATCCCAGCTCTTGGAGTGGAAACCCATACTAAATGTCAATCTTTCATCAAAATTTCCAGCACCACACTTACCTTGTTAGCCAAGAGTGGTCCCTTGTTCGCACTGCCTATCCCTTTTTATCCACAAGCGGTGCCACCACTTATGGCCCTTAGTCCATAAGCGTTTCTTACCAGAACCGCTTTGTCATTGAAGGAGAAACACGGTACCCTGGGTAAAAAGGGAAAAAGAGAAGTTTCTCGAGGCTTCCAGATTATAAGCCTTGTGTCCTCCCTTATCCCTACTGTTGTGGGTTAGTTGAGCTCAAGATCCCTCATCCTAGGATCTTAGAGGCCACCTCACCCACTTATATCTCGAAAATCCCTATCCATTTAGCCTTATAAATGCAAGCTTATGGCCATGGTTGAGGGGGAGAACTCTTAAGGTATTGTTATGCTGTTGGATTGATCACTTGGTCCATACCATTACAGAGAATAGAGAGAGCTAGAGTCAGAGTTTATGGGGATGAGAATGCTTGGTTTCATGGAGATGCATGTCAACACTAAGGCTTGGTTGTAAACTTCTTCATATTTTTATCTTAATGCAAGTTGATTTCCATCCCACATTATTGTTGTTGTTTGATTTCACATGTATTTTGTTAGATTCATTAGTCACTAACATGGCTCAGTAGATTATATTCTGGCAACTTTGATGTGTTTGCGTGTTTAAGCTGATTGCAGGTACACAGGGTTACTATCAAAGAATCACATTCCAAGTATCTACGGCGTCTAGGGAGGGTCTTCAACTTCTTCCCTTCATTTGTTCTGGATCTGAACCATTCAGACCAGTGGAACACCTTATTGTCCACAGAAGGTGAAATATTCTAGATAACATTCCCTAAGGATGTTTCTAAGAAAACAATAGAACCAAAGTGTCCCTACAAATTCCTTCAGAAATCCTAAGCCACATGACGTCGTTGAGAGGGAGGTAGGGTAGATTCATCACTTGGTAGGCTACTTCTCAAAATATATTTACTAGCCTTTCGTGCCAAAGTTCAAACACATAGGCCTTTCCATGAAAATTGAATACTGCCTATGTGGCAAATCACCTTCAGTTTCAAGACTATTATAACTTAATATATTATTAGTTTTCAAATGGCATTCATTTAACACACAAGCATTATCCAATGCCATATTTTCTCCATTATTGTTATTGGCACTTGAAACTTGGTAATTAAATTTAAAAGTATGCCATATTTTCTCCTAAATAAGGTATATTTATCATTTAACATATCAGTCAGTCATTTAACATATCAGTCATTTAACATTTAACATATCAGTCATTTAACATATAAGGTAATTATCTAATTGAACATATCGGTCAGTTCACTTACTAGGATTTCTACAAGATTTTATTCCACATGAGGATAAAACGATCTCCCTTCCACCAGCTAACTTATTCTCATGGGAACATATTATGTGAATTATAGTCTATTACCCAAGTATGTCAAGGTATTCCATAAAATATGGATCCCACCTATTTATAACATATAGTGAAAAAATTCCAAAAAACCAACCTCTCTCATACACACAAGGGCCTTATTCTCTTTGATGGCCATGCAAATTAATCCTAGCACAATTTTAACTTTGAAGTGCTCTAAATTCATGATTTCCACAAGTAAGATATCACCATATTTTGCATTGTGATCAGAAGCGAATTCATACCATCTAGGAGTGAACACAAAACTTCGTCCAAACTGTAGGTATGCATACCACTCTATTCTCCATGAAAACCCATCATAATCCTCGAATGTCGCAATGCCTTGTGACCCTGTGAGATATTTTGTCATGAACATTACTGGGAAAGACTGCAAAATAAAAACACATGAATCCATAAGAGATCATATAGTAAAGAAGAATGCACCTGAGAAGAGACAAAACAAAAAATCCATTTGCAAAAATAAAACTCAAGGATTATTTTAAAACAGAAAGGGATACAAGTTTTAAGAATTTATATCACATGAGTATAAGACAAATGAAAGTGTTTCCTACTTGAATGTGACCATGGTACTAGGTGGTGTCATTCTCTAACAGTGATCATTTACAGTTTTGAAACATTGAAGTGTAGAGACGTGTTTCTTTTGCAATTTTATGTAATATTATAGTTTCTCCATATAATATCATATTTTTCCTCTTTTTCATCCATCTCATCACACTCATCACACTAAAGTTGATAGCCATATTAGTATCCCTAAAGGTAGTTCAACTAGTTGTCATGAATCTTGTTGGGTACTTGGCTAGTTATTTGTTAGCCTGTGCTTGGTTCAAATATATTTTGGTGAAGTGCAGTAATATATGCAGACATGTTTTCCAAGAATTCCATCTGTGTATGTGGGTAAGCATCGTTAGGCTTACCCATGAGTTTTTTCCTTGGAAAAAAAGTTGATAGCCATCTTCTCTTTAAATTTTAAACATTGCAAAACTAAAATATACTCCTAAGAGAAAGAAATATACACAGAAACAATGTAAATAATATTTGTGTGGTTTGTGTGTCTTTCCAGCTAATAGTGAAGAATATCATAAACATAATCCATGAATAGGATATTTCAGTCAAAGAACCAACACAAACTAAAGAGAATACTCTAGTTACACGTGAACATCATAAATATACATCACATATTGTTTTATGATAAAAGTATTCCCGATGAATTGCCTCTATGATGTTCTCCTTTGAGAGGTGTTGCTATCTGAGAAGTAGCTCTATCCATGCAATCATTTTTTGGTTCCAGCAAAGCATTCATAAGTAGCATACAAATATCCTAAAAGATCATTTAAACTGCAAATATGTTTCTAAATATCAAACAATTTAAAAACAATATTCAAGGGATTGGTCTACATAGCTATCAAGTATGTTGACATATCAGATGTAGAAGAATTAAATGATGAATTCCATAAAAAAGCTTCTACAAATTTGTAACAGATTTCATGAAAAAATTATTACAAATATGTGTAAAGGACTAGTTGAGCTTGCTGCAATGGCTCCTTTTATTCAACAAGGGTGACATAAAGAAATATTGTGTGGTATTGCTTTAACTATAAAGGACTTGGATCATAGTTATGAGAGTTGTAATTCCTTTTAAGAGACTTGAAGCCTGTTATTTCTCAGATAGAATTGAAGGATTAGATCCCCATATATTTCAAGTGTGTTTCTATGAAGGTGGATATCCTTCACAGGAACTTGTTTTATGTTGCTAAGGATGACTTTCTTTTCCAAGAATAAAAAATGTGCTTATGAATTTTGATACTCACGAAGAGGTAGGTGATTCTCCAATAAAACTTTGGGATCTACATAAATTGAGAAAAGTATTAGATGTTAGTTTTTCAACATTAAGCTAGCATATCATTAGGATCTTTAAACTGAGAGAACAACAAGCACATCAATCAAACACAAGAGACAATGAACACAATTTTTTTGTCGGGGAAACCATAAATGGAGAAAACCCTGTAACTTCCTTTGAGATAGAATTAGCACCAAAGTGAAACCCAAAATAGTAAGACAATCTCCTGACAACAGTAAGCTCTTTCCTCTTGCCCCAGTGTCTTTCTCTTCCTCAACTATGCACTGCACTTGAGTGTGTATGAGATGTGTACTAAATAGAGAGTCCAGCTCTCTATTTATACTAATCCCAACATGACTAAAACCCTACTAGGGTCGACCTCACTAGGAGATTCTAATAACCCTAGTGCCCCGGAACTACAGGGACTTTAACGCTTAGACAATAGGAGAGTTACCCACAATGACTTGACATGTCTTGTTACCATTATTGATTCTCCCGATCGAAACATTGGGGCATGACGTGACACAAGAACATTCAGGAATAAACATCGGGTTATAATAGATGAGAAATACAAGTGAATACATTCCAAAGTTACAATTACATTAACACTCCCTCTTAACTAGGAAGGTATTCTCTCGACATAATTTTCATCACTGGTCTTCTTCTCTAGGTGTTGTCATCATCGGCATCTTCAAGTCATCTTCGTATTTGGATCTAGATCATCACTCGATCTGGATCATCATCACTGGATCTGGATCATCACTCGATCTGGATCATCTGTAGCATCATTCCTGGATCTGGATCATCCCTCGATCTGGATCATCTCTGGAGCATAATCTATGGATCTGGATCTTCCCTCGATCTGGATCATCAATACTGAATCTTCACGGGTGCTATCTCATGATTCTTCTCATCATAGGAAGTTATACAGAGTGAGCCCTTTTTCATGCTGGATGTAGGCCCAGCCACCATGTAGGTCTTCGCCCAACACTTACATATAATCATGTAGGAACTAACCTATAATCATATCAGAAAGGCACACCCAACACTCACATCTAACCATGTGGGAACCAATCCCACAATCCTTTCAAAAAGGCCCAGCACTCACATTTGACACATGCGAGGAACCAATCCAACATGCATGTTAAAAAAGGCTCAACACTTATATTTGACACATGTGATGAACCAATCCAACATACATGTTCAAAAAGGATCTACACTTACATATGACACATGTAAGGAACCAATCCAACATGCATGTTCAGAAGGGCGTGCACTCACATCTGATCAAGTAGGAACCAATCCTACAGTCATATTAGAATGGCCCCCAGTCCTAGACTGAGCTACCTGGTATCTGACCAGGTGCCTCCATTCCCAGAATGGCAGTTTCCCTTGCATCTGTCCTACTCGATAGAATGGCTAGCAATCACATCTGACATGGGAGGAACCTAATCCTTTAACCATGACAGAATGGATTAGCCCTTACATCTGATCTACTCGTCAAAATGGCTCTCTCAGTCCTAGATTGAGTGTTCCTGGTAACTAACCAGGTACCTCCATTCAAAGAATGGCATTCAGCACTCATATCTGACAAGGATGGAACCAATCCTCTCACCATGATAGAATGGCTCAGCCCTTACATCTAACCATGGAAGGAACCAATCCTCTAACCATGTCAGAATGGCTATGGGACTCATCACTTTCCCTTGGAGGAAACCTCGATCTGGAGAACACCAAGCTTCTCCCTGAAGTACTCAAACTTCACCCTAGTGAATGGCTTCATCAATACATCAGCTATCTGTTCCTCCGTTGCAACATACTAGAGGTTCACTGCTCCCTCTGCACCATATCCCTGATATAGTGATACTTGATCTCAATATGCTTCAACTTGTCATGGAACACTTGATTCTCTAACAACTTCACGCAACTCTAGTTGTCACAATGTATACAAGTAGCATCCATCTAGAGATCAAATAAATCAGACAGTAGCTTCCGCAGCCATACTGCCTCACAACTAACTGAACAAGCTGTGACATACTCTGCTTCAGTTGTACTCAGTGCCACATAGGATTACTTCCTACTAAACCAAGAGATCACACCTGATCCCATATTGAAGCAACACCTTGATGTGCTCTTCCTATCGATGGAACTGCCTGCCCAATCTGAATCAACATAACCCTCTAGTTTAATATTCTGATTTGCCTTATACTTGAGCCCATAATCAATTTTTCCCCTCAGGTACCTCAGAATATGCTCTGCAGCAATCAAGTGAACATTTCTCGGATCTATCAAGAACTGGCTCAAGGTGTTCACAGCAAAGCAAATGTCTGGTCTCGTGTTTGTCATATACATCAAGGACCCAATCATCTAACGATACATCGCAGCATCAACCGACTCTGATGAAGCATCACTCAATAGCTTTAGGTTTGACGCCATAGGTGTGGCCATAGCCTTGTAGTCCATCATCCCAAACCTCTTCAGTATCTCTACTGCATACTTCCCTTGTTCGAGGGAGATTCCATCCGCATTCTGCCACACCTCCATACCTAGAAAATAATGCTTCATACCCAAGTCCTTCATTTCAAACTCGGAAGCAATATTTCTCTTCATATCACCAATAAACCCATCCATACCTGTTACAAATAGATCATCTACATATAGTAGAAGCATCACCGGGTTTCCATCTTCAACCTTGTAGTAAAGCCTAAACTGGATAGAAAGCTGTCAATTCTACCATACCATGTCCTAGGTGCCTGTTTCAAACCGTACAGGGCTTTCTTCAATCTGCACACATGAGACTCCCTGTCATGTGTCTCAAAACCAAGTGGCTATTCTACATACACTTTCTCTTCCACTACACCATTCAAGAAAGTAGTCTTGACATCCATTTGGTGTATCTTCCATTTCATTACTGTAGCCAAAGAAATTACTGATCTGATGGAAGTGTATCTTGCTACAGGAGCAAAGGTTTCTTCATAATCTATTCCTTCCTTCTATGAGAAGCCACGACCCAACCATTATTTCCTTATATTTCTCTATGCTACCATCCGTAGCATGCTTGATCTTGTAGATCCATTTGGAATTTACAACTAACTTCCCTTCTTGTCTTGGGACAACATCCCAAACATCGTTCTTCATGATTGATTGATATTATTTGATCATCGCATCCTTCCATTCTTTCTGTTCTGCTGCTTCTTCATAATTGGAAGGTTCTCTTTGATAAAGTCACATAGTAAGGCTACATATCCAGAGCAAGATCTAGTTCTCTTTCTTTCTCTGTGATTTTCTTCTGGAGCCCCATATCTTTCCGCACCTTGGATAATTTCTTGTACCCAAGCAGGTTTCCTCTTGTGAGGATTCTTCTCCTGAGGTGGATCTACAGGTTTTTGTGGTTCTTCAAATTCTTGATCTTCTTCTTGAATTTCTTCATTCATGGTTGTATCATGAATTTTGGGAGCTTCAGATTCTTGAGGTTCTTCAGTAGGTCTCTTTCTGGATTTGTTGTAAGCTGTGTCTTCATCAAATGTTACAACCCTGCTGATGTTGATCTTCTTGTATCCTAGGAAGTATATTCTGTAAGCCTTTGATCTTTTAGAGTATCCCACAAATATACCCTTCTTTCCTGAAGGATCTAGTTTTGTTCTCTTCTCTTTTGGTATGTGTATGTACACTGGACAACTGAATATTTTGAGATGGATGAAATCTGGTTTCTTGTTGGAGAATACTTCTTCATGAGTCTTATTCTTGAGCACTCTATGTGGAGTACAGTTTTGTACATACACCATTGTTCTAGCTGCTTCTACCCATAGATGCATTGGAAGATCCTGATCATGAAGCATTGCTCTTGCAGCTTCCATGATAGTTCTATTCTTCCTTTCTGCAACCCCATTCTGTTGTGGATTGTAAGGAGTGGACAACTCCCTCTTAATACCTGATTCTTTGTATAAGTATTTGAATTCATTTGATGTGAATTCTCCGCCATTATTTGATCGAAAGGTCTTGCTCTTTTTTTCTGTGTGGTTCTCGATCAAGGCTTTGAATTTCTTGAACTTGCTGAACACTTCATCTTTGTTCTTCATGAAGTAAATCCATGTCTTCCTATAAAAGTCATCAATGAAAGAAACATAGTATACATACCCGCTTAATGAAGTTGATGACATTGGACCACATACATCAGAGTGGATGATTTCCAAGATTCCTTTTGCCTTGCTCTCACTACTTAGAAATGTCTTCTTTGTATTATTCCCTTTCTCACATCCTTTACAGACCCCTTCATGTTTTTCTTGAATTTTTGGAAGACCTTCAACAACTTTGCTTGCAAGTGGTAGTGCTCTGTAATGCACATGTGCAAGCCATCTATGCCATAGTTCGTTTGGCTCTACTGTGTCATGGACCATAGCTTGTTCTCAATGGCCCTTCAGCTTGTATAAACCTCCTTCTTGTTCTCCAATCACTATCGCATCGTCAATAGTCTTTCCTCTTGGCCACATGATAACTTGGCCATATATAAATGCAACCCTCATGCCTTTTGAATCCAGTGCAGATATGGAGAGAAGGTTCTTCTTGAGTCCTGGTGCAAATAGAACATCCTTCATTTTTATAGACTTTCCAGAGTCTAGCTTGTAGGAGGATTCACCACTACCTTTTATTGGATATTGGCAATCATCTCCTAGCTTCACCTTATGGGGTGAATTATGTTTGAATAGTTTCTCAAAGGATTATTTGAAACCTGTCATGTGTTTGGAAGCTCCACTGTCAATAAGCCAATCTTTGCTTCCATGAGTGACAGTTCCCGTGAGAGCAAAAATCATAACATATTCATCCTCACTTGAAGAATCTTCACTTTCTTGCTTTACTCTCTTCCTTTGAGGATCATCATCCTTAGCAATGTGGGCATGATGTTTTCTTTTGGAGTTCTTCTTCTTCTTGGATCCATTCTTATTCATGGGACAGTTTCTAGCAAAGTGTCATATTTCATCACATGTATAACATATGAGTTTAGATGAACCTTTCTGATGAGAATGCTTACCTTGGTGATGATTCTTTTCCCTTCTTCCTTTCCTTGAGTTTACTGTGAGAGATTGATATTCATTTCCCATCTTTTCTTCTTGAGCTGCTATCCGAGCCACTTCTTGAGAGCATCCCACAGTTTGTTGAACTTGACCAACTTCTTCCTAGCATAGATTCCTTGGATGAAAGAATCCCATGACCTAGGGAGGCCATTCAATGTTGTCATCACAATTTCTGCATTCTCCACTTCTTCATCTACAAATTCTAGTTGTTCTTTGATCTAGGAGACCCTTGTGAAATATGATTGGATGGTCTTCTCATTTTGGATCTTGATATTCTTCAACTGGTTCCTTAGAGTCATCTTCCGATTGATGTTCTTCCCTTCAAACAGTTTGGTTAGGGCATCAAACATGGCTTTAAGTGTCTTGAGGGAGGACACATGTGGAATAAGGTGATCCTTGATAGAATCTACAATGATCGTCTTTTCCATAACCAACTTCTTCTTATGTAAGGCCTTGGCCTCATCTCTCTCTAGAACTGGAACCTCCTCATGGATGTAGGAGTCCAACTCATTCTCTTCCAGGACCAAGGAGATCCTATACTTCTAAGTTCGGAAGTTATCATCTCCCTCAAGATTTTCATCAAGCTTGGTATGATGAGACATCGTAACTGAGAACCTCAAATGGAAATACAAAAGATTTAGATCTTACCAGGTCAAGATGTCAGATCTAGATTTGAAGCTAAAATCCTGTAGTACTGGTTTAGGAGCAGATTAGGGGTTTGCTTTTCCGAAGTTTTGTCCAACCAAATGCTTTGAAATTGGTCCATAACTTTGATTTTGGGGAGGATATCAATCTAGGACTGGGCTCACTGAAAAATTCCTCTTCTGTAAAAAGCCCTAATTTATGGCAGTAGTGTCGGGTCCAAAACTAAAAAACTTTAGAATTGGATTCTGCTTCAACAGAAAGATGCACCCTAGGGAGGAGATTTATTCCACCCTTCTTTTGCTGAAAATATGTGGAGAGAGATCCACAAAATAGGAATCCCTATTTCCCGTAGCTGCACAGTGTCTTCTTGTCAGGTTAGCTCTGATACCATGTTAGTTTTTAAACATTAAGCTAGCATATCATTAGGATATTTAAACTAAGAGAAGAACAAGCACATCAATCAAACACAAGAGACAATGAACACATTGTTTTTCCTCAGGGAAACCATAAATGGAGAAAACACCGCAACTTCCTCTGAGATAGAATCAACACCAAAGTGAAACCCAAAATAGTAAGACAATCTCCTGACAACAGTAACCTCTTTCCTCTTGCCCCAGTGTCTTTCTCTTCCTAAACTATGCGCTACACTTGAGTGTGTATGAGATCTGTACTAAATAGAGAGTCCAGCTCTCTATTTATACTAATCCCAACATGACTAAAAGCCTACTAGGGCTGACCTCACTAGGAGAGTCTAATAACCCTGGTGCCCTGAAACTATGGGGACTTTAACCCTTAGACAATAGGAGGGTTACCGAAAATGACTTGACATGACTTATTTACATTATTGATTCTCCCGATCAGAACATTGGGGCATGAAATGACACAAGAACATCCCAGAATAAACATCGGGTTACAATAGGTGAGAAATACAAGTGAATACATTCCAAAGTTACAATTACATTAACATTAGAAATTTACTTAACAATAGTTTCATGGAAAGGAATGTACTTTCCAAAATCACCAACTATGACATACAAAAGGGAGTGGAAGCATGAATATCCACTTTTCACATTTTCTTCCCAATAATATGATGTATTTGTATGTGTAATTTGTGAAAAGAAATAGTTACAACTTACAAGGGAAGAAATACCTTTTAGAATTTCAATGGTTTAGGAATACTAAAATAAGTCACCAGATCAACAATCCAATCCTAGGACTTGATCCACTACAACAAATTCTAGAATCAGTGTCCCATTTAGCATCCCTTTTTAGTGTGATTTTTTTTACATTGAGTGGGCAAACTAGACGCTAAATGGGACGCGTCATGGACAAAACTTAAAGCGTCCCAAAAAATGTCGTTTTTTGGTTCCTAAATAGCATCCTTTATGATGTCCAAAATAGCGTCTCTTTTTTTGCTTCTAGAATAGCGTCCAACTTTGCTTCCTAAACAAATTCAAGGTTTTCTTCCATAATAGCGCCCAACTTTGCTTCCTAAACAACGTCGAGGTTTGCATCCTAAATAACGTCCTTCTTTGCTTCCTTGCGAGTGTCCACTTTTGCTTCTTAAATGACACCCCTCTTAGCACCATATTTTCATCCTTAATAGCACCATGTTAGCATCCAAATTAGCATCCATTTTTGCTACCACTTTAGCATCCCATTTTCCACTATGTTTTACTTCCAAATTTGCACCAATTTTTGCTTCCTTTTTTGCATCATGTTTTGCTACCAAAATGACACCAAATATTTCTTCTATTGTTGCACCATATTTTTCTTCCTATGTAGCACCATGTTTTGCATCCAAAGTAACGTCTTATTTTGCTACCATATCAACACCGTGTTTGGCTTCATCATTAGCACCATGTGGTGCATCCTTTTTAATGCCTAGTTTCGCATCTCTCATGTTTTGGTCACTAATTTAGTCGTTTTTAGTATTTAACCAATATTATAATATCATTAGGGCATGGAGGAATCGAACCACCAACCTCCTGCTTGTAAGGTAGGCACTCTTCCATTGAGCTAGAACCCTTTAATAATTTGAGAACCTAACTTATAGAGTCCTCTACAATGGTAAAAAGGATCAATACACAACTTTGAGTATCTAATGGTCGAATAAGGAAACAGAGAAAGAGGATTTTGTAATACCAGAAAGGACACTCATCAACATCAATAGTGTTGCATGTATCAGAAGATGACAATGTAATAGTACCAATTTGGTTACCTAAAATCACGTAGCTTGGGAATTCTGGTTATATAAAGATCTGATAAGCCATGTGATCAGCAATACACATTAGTGCATGCACATGACCAGAGAAAAAAACAATGTTCCACCAGTCTATCTAGAAGCCAAATTATGACAGCCTGGTTACAAACATATAATATATTGCACCTTATTCTAGTAGATAGACAATTCTACTATTGGTCCTAGCTACATGTGATTACACACGATATAAGTTATAACTTATGTACCGACATAGTTACCTGCATAAGATCAGTTCTAACAGAGTGGGGAAACAAGATTAAAAAAAAGAGAGTGTGCCTTGAAGCAGATTTTATATCATTGTAATGAATTGTGAATTGTCGATTCAAGCATTTAAAAGCATGAGAATTGACAATTAGCTGCAGAAATGCATCTAGGAAATAGCATGAGTGCTATAAGGAAACTTAATTCCAATGTATTTAAATATTTGTAAGGTGTATCAGAAATAGACCACTCACTAAATATGTTGGGGGGTGGGGGTTGAAGGTATTATGGAAGAAATTTTCAGTGGAAACAACATACACTGGGAATCTACAATATCTTCCTGAACATAAAAAATGGCGAGTACAAAAGAGTAATGTGGCTAAACTACACCGAGTGGATAATGGTACTCATTATGATGAAGGGATCAAAAATAAAGTTCATAGAAAATACTAGTACCATTTCTAGAATACTGACCATTCCAAGAACTCCCTAGGAATGGTTTGTTGGCGTCCATTTCTTGTCATTTTCTGGGAACTTTTCTAGGTTGTATCCTTTAGGAGATGGGTCATTCCCATAAAACAAATGTAGTAACAATCATTTCATCCTATAGAGCATATTTTATTCCCTCATTTGGATATAAAGGAAATGAGCGTAAAGTTTAAGAAAAACAAACAAGAAGCTTAGGTTAGTCTCACCTAATATATTGCTAGTAATCAAATACTTAACAGAAGTCAACTATGATAATTCATCTAGTTATCAGTGAGAAGCTAAAGTTACCAGGATATAGATAGATATATGTACATATATGAGAACAAATTGGATACAATATGGTTGGATATGCATATATAAAAATACATGTAAAATATGCGTGAGCATGTAAAATACATGTATTTCCTAATATTTCCATAGTTTTAACAAAGTATTTCCCTTAGATTAATGTATTTCCTAATAAAATGCTCTACAAAAATAGCTATTGACCCATTTTCCATTTTTCATATGGCATAGAGTTCCTATTCAAAACATTCTTAAGCTCACAACTTGTCCCAATGCAACGATGCTATCCTCAGTGGGGGTTATTGAATAGTTAAAAAATGTATAGCTATGTTTTTTTCAAAATAAGGCCCAAATACATACAACTGACAAAGGTTTTCATAATTTCATATAAACTAAATGTGTATGTCGTGAATATGACCTCGCTTTCGAAAAATCCTATCCTCTTATGTTCCAACAGTCTGAATAAAATTCTCCACCTTGTCCACTATTACCTGCATGATAAAATGTTCCACATTTTAGTGTGATATCAGCTTAGCTAGAAATGCTAGTTGTATCTAAACTAGTTAATACCCTTTCATTCGATGTTCAGTAATTTCAGACACAAGAGACGTCCTATAGCCTTTATAAAAATCCATGTGCATTTGAAATTTCAGAAAGAGAAAACATTATACAGCTTTAATGCCAGTTATTGGATAAATCTAGTCAAGATGAAATCGGTATCATTTCCATCAATTTGGGGACATGAGATCTTGTGATTCAAGTGATAATTAACATTTCAAAGGCCACACAACTTCAGATTGCAAGATTTAGAAGACCAAAGGGAAAATATCACAATATCTAGTAACATATAGTGAAATCCTTCGGTCAACATAATATTTGCCAACAAAAATTATATAATAAATGCAATCAGTGTCATAATACCTCGCCTGCATCTATCAAATAGACACCCATTGCACTGAATTATTTCTTGTATACAACCATGAGCAAATTAATTTAACCCTGTAAAATAGAAAGTAGCCACCAACAAATTATCTTCCTGGAGAATATTGTCACAAAACCAAACCAGAGAATGTGAGCTGTAAAAATAGATCTATAATAGACTGTCTACACACTAGATGTAATCATGCTAGAAGTTAGAACAAAAATCAGCTTGGACATAAAAATATTCCAAGCATTTCAACTAAAATGAATTTCAGAACAGAATGTAAATTTAGATAATATTTATTCAGCGACTATTTAAGGAATTCAAATAGAATATAGGAGGTGTAACATCTCTACATACAAACCTCACGAATTTACAATGTAGGCATGTGTGGAAGGAAATCATTGCCAACAAAGAAACAGATGAAGACAAAATCATCCACAACCCGTTCAAAATCAATCTCTATTGGAGGTTTTGGAATCTTCATATCATACTCTAAATATTCACGTAAAACCCAGATGTTGACGAACTGCCAAATATTTGAGATATCAGAAACAAGTTAGATGCAAAAATAATAGTAAAACATCTACATGATCTATAATAATCTTGGATCTTGCTTTAATTATCATGACCTAAATGGGACCGTTATTAGTATTAATGAAACCATACAACATTAACAAAAAGAAAAAACCTCCAAGCATGCATAACCAAAATCCTAACCTAAAAAATTACACAAATATCTGACTTACCTGATAAGGCTTTTAGGATTAACATTCAGTTCACCACCTTTCTCGTCAAAATATCCTTGCTTTCTTTTTGGCTGTCCTTCACATGCATTTGCAAAATGACCAACCTGACCACAAAGGAAGCATTTGTCTTGTTATCTAGGTGTAACCATAATTTGCACAATTACATATATAAGGAAAGAGGCAATGTTGTCATATTCCTCTCACTATTTTTAAAGACTATAGTAAAAGAGATGACAGTGCGATTTGAATGCATTTCAGTCATACAAACCTATCAGGCAATTTAAAATGTTCCTCTTGAACAAAGGATGAGCGTTAATTTCTATTTTTCATAAAGGACAAACTGTTAAAAGAGAGTCTCTACTTTTGTGGGGATGATTTTTTCACTAACCATGCTTGGATATGGTGCATGTGTAGCATTTCTAAGCATAACTCCTACCCTCAATGGTTTTTGGTATTTGTCTCCCGGTGACACTCAAGAGTAAAGCCTAGAAATGGGGTTAAGTATTGAAATTTGAACATAGATGAGTATAACAGTTTAGGAGTTTATTGGGATAACGTTCAGACATTTATTGGGTTTGCTGAAGGTCATCAACATATAAAACATATCTAGAGATCAATAAAAGTGATATAAATTTGAAAGTACTTCCCATGAGTTCGAAGATAGGACTGCCAAAACTTCTTCCCAATACAAAGATGCAAAAATTATTTCTAAGAGTTTGACAATGTATGAACCATTGCCACTTCAAGGCAACTTGATATAAGAGAATGGGTGGATGTTAAAATATGTAATGCACAAAAGTGCAATAAAAAAATCAGATAGTGATAAAAAAGTACTCATTAAATCCTTAAAAGCAAAACCTAGTGGCTACTTGTGCATGTCAATGCATCATGACCCATATCAAATGAAAATAAGGACCTTGATCTTGATTCTAAGAAAATAATCATGAGATTGAACCACTACACAATAGTGAAGAATACCAATAGTTCTATTACACTATGTTCTCTATAAATGAGGAGCACTAACCTCTCTCAAAATTGAGAAGTGAACCTCATGAGTAGACAATGCTAACATGATTAGATCAGCATCCTGCAACCATTGGGACAAAGGAATTTACCAATAGCCATTTGGGACAAAGGCATTTACCAACAGCAATATGGCATTTACCACCCTTTTATGCCTGCAACATGCATCACCATCTGAATATGATGCCAAACAAGAGTTTGATAGGGAGCATTCTAAGGCATGGCTGTTACAATCTATTTTGATGCTAATTTCCCCTAAGCTTTTAGGCTTGTCAACCCTATGCCTCACCGACCATTGTTTTTACATGTAACAAAAATCAAAGTCACGTTATTTGAACACATGATCAACCCAACAAATTTGAAGATCAGGAATATCATTTGGATTCAAGAAAACTAGCAAAAATTCTAAAATGAAACTGATACAAATAGAAAAAGCTAAAAAAATGCTAAATTTTTTTATGGAAACAGTAAATTTTTGTAGACTATGGAAGTTTCTAGTATGGATTCATCAAGTTTCTGGTATGGAATTGCCATCTTCATTTATAGTAACTGAAGAATTGTCAAATCTTGGAAACCATCCCCACTGTTTACTGAGTATGGTTAGCTCATTTTAGTAGTAAGCTTGATTCAGTGAGTGTTTTGACACCTCACTGAGTCTGTAATAATATTAGAACAACTACAACAATCTCCGAGAATGCAACATTAATCTACAAAAAATGGTTTTGATCCCCACTGAGATCTTCAATAATATTAAAGCAACTACAACAACCTCCAAGGATGCAACATTTATCTACAAAAATGGTTTTTGACCTTTGGGCCTGATATTGCAGGTATACAGATCTTACTTCCATGGATGCTTCAAATTGCTACAATAGCCAAAGAGTTGTTGTTTATTTACCACTATTAATACCTCAGCTTGAACCAATCAAGGAAAAAAATGTCAGATCATTTGCCCCAAGTTTTGGCAAGAGTGGTTATCTAATAAATTCAGCATATTTTAAAAAAAAAATT
>LPNX010902774.1:229005-242406 GCA_001517045.1 Pseudotsuga menziesii | reverse complement strand
TATATATATATATATCAGGCACATAGGATCTTGTATGTTTTTTCATTTGTTTAAACTTTTTCTACTAACATGGTAGAATGGATGCCAAAGATATTATTGCATAACAACTTTTTTAACTATCACTGTTGCTAGAAAAAATAATACGTGGAAGAGAAAAACTTAATGTGAGTACTGAAAATAAGCTACAGTAAATTTATTTTTACGTTTATCCATAAAAATCAACAACATACACATTATCTAATGAAATCATTCAGACGAGATATTAAATTTTTTTCACTCAGATCCAAAATTAGGGCAAGAACCGATTGTCAAATTTGGCTTTGGTATCCCATTCTCTTCAGAAGAGGGAAAAAAACACACTTCAGAAGAGGGGAAAAAGGCATAATAGGAATGAGAGAATGTGGCCAGGCATATTGCCTTCATAACCTTGTCAAGTATTTGAAAATAGCATCATAAGTACTTTATATAGAGATATTGAATTTATTCATAGTATAGTAGTGGATTGCATCATACAGACAAGCTATCACTCAAAACTACTTGAAATAGGAAAACATGAGAAATTAAATGAAATTAAAGTCCACGAATGACCAAACTAGGTCAATGAGACATGAAACTAGGAAGTAGAACCTTTGACAATAGCATTAAGGAGTGCCTATAGCGTCACACCTAAGAAGTTCTAATCTATAGTTAAGGTGAGTACATTCAAGCCGAGACTCAAAACCATGAAGAATTTCAAGGCCAAAAATATTGAAAATAGATGATACATATATATCAACATGTAGGGTCATTTATGAAGGCTAAAACTTCAAAAATTAATTGTTGCACAGACTGACAGAAAACACTTACTGTGATATCCAAAGTAGCCGAGCTATCACACTTTGGTGAGATTCTCCTTCTTGTGGATAGACTTCACTCAAGATTCTGAGCCATACTTCAAATTTGTCATCCAAAAGGATGCTAATTTCTTGAACATCCCTGTAATCCAAAATTAGTCATTGTTCATTATTCTAAAAGACAATATGGCAGCGTGAGAGTAGTTCCCATAAAGTTTATGCATCCCATGAAAATACAAGTAATAGCTAGACAATAAATTATGATATAAAAGTGTAACAAACTTGGAAAGGTCCAGCAGAAAAAATTGGTCTTAGTGGGATGTTAAACATTTTGAATTCTTTCATCAGTCAATCTTGCTGACCCCAAGAAAAACTCAGAAAATACACATGGGTGCTTCCGAGTCAAATTTGACCTTTTTGGTTTGTTTTCTGTGTTGAACCAAATTTCCCATGGGAGTACTTGGATACCTGGCTCAGTTTTGTAACAAGGCTTCAAATAGCTAATTCTGGGATATATTCTTCAACCTTTCTTACTCTATTTAATTTAGCATTGTAACATTTTGATCAAGGACAGTTGAGAGGAAACAGTTCAACTCCCTATATAGGACAAGAAAGTTCTCCTAACAATCGTTGCAAGGCCATCGATGTATCTCAATTACAGAGAGCACTGTTCACCCTCCTTTGTAGGATTAAATGTTGTGTGGGGTTGTGTGTACATAGTTGGATATAAAAAATTCAAATCCAACTGCATACACACCACCCCATGCTGCATTTAACACTCTACCGCAGGGTGGATATTGCTCACCCTCAATTACAACTTCTGTCAATACTTTGCAGACCTAAAGTGAAATGGGACAAGAGTGGTAAACCTATATACACAAATTTCCATGATCTTAAGGCTAGCTTACATATAGAGCCAAGGAGGCACACAATGAAATGCAGTGGAAACACAATTGAATAACATACAACAAGACATTAGATAATGAGAGACATTGAATCAAAATGCAAGGAATGACATGTAGAAAGGAAAGGCATACATAAGTTGCTATGGTATTGACTGGAAAAATAAAAAAAACTTTGGCCAATATGTTGAACCTATTTATATATTGCAAACATGTAAAGAAGTTGTACTTACAATTTACAAATCATTATTTCTTGTTATCTTTAATCAATGTAGGATGGAACAATGAAGCACACTGGAAAGGAAATTGAAAAGCATGCAACATCCCTATAATATTCACTAAGATAATTTTATTAATGTCCAACGAATGACCACAAAATTAGGGTCAATGGGACTAAAAAGAATACACCTAATTTATTAGGAAGTGGGAGCGTGATGGCAACTCCTAAATGTAAGCTACCTACATTAAGTAAATACAAAAGGATATAAGATGAAAGGAAACGACTACAAAAGAGAGAACATCATCTAACAGAGAGTGTCAAGAAGTATTGGAGTTAGGGACTAAGAAGGCCTAAAGAGAAGGGAGGGAATCCTCCAAGTCATCAATTACTGTAATGCTGACAATATGCTGTCTGATAAGGTCCTCCAAAGAATAAAAACACAGAGGTGCGCCTGCTTCATAATCCTGGGTAAGATCTTGGGTTGCATTTCCACACAAATATCCCCACTGCTCCTACGACTCAAGGCCAAAGTGGGGGAAGAAACTCTGAATCAATTATTTTCTACTTGACAAAGCGTATGGGACAAGTGCTCTCAATAGATAGAATTTGTCTCTGGTTTTGGGATCTCATAGAGCTACATTGTCAATCACTCATGCAATGTCCAATATGGGGTCTTGGATGAGAGCTCCTTGGAGTCTCTTGGAAGAAGGACATCTACTCAAGGGTGCTCAAGAAAAGGTTTGAGCCCTCATTGATCTGATTATTGAGGAAGTATGAATCTCTAGTTACCGTTTCTAACCCTAAGAGACTCTATGTGCTATGACCCAAAGGGGGGTAACCCAAAAACAAATTGCAGTTATGCTTTACCGAATTGGTAAGGATTGAATACTTTGAAAGAGGGCTAGTAAGAAACAATACCATAGATTTGTATGTGCAGACATTGAAAACAAATGGCTTATCAAATAAGCCACCAACAAATAGTATATATGATCATGTACATGCATGAGAATATAAAACTAATGGCCTAAGGCCCCTTCATTTGAAAAGGCTGAGTAAAAATGCAACTTGAAGATCTTTTACCTGTTAGTTTGATATTTCATGTCCATGGGGATTACCTGTTAGTTTGATATTTTGATAGCCATGGGGAATAGTCAAAATGTTCTTCAATTAGAAAATTTCCCCAGTTTTTTTGGACTATATACCGGTACATTATTTCACTCATTGCTTTGCACTGGTCATCATAAATGTTATGGTGCTTCTCTTCAACGTCAAAAATACCTCATTGCTTGTCAAATATTTATATCTCAAATCTATAAAGGACTCAAGCCATACTTGATATGGTTGCATGCCATTTCTTAGTGAATGACAAGATATTTCACCATGAATGAAATGCTTAAAATAAATCTATGTGACCCCTTGATGAAACAGTTAATGGCATGCCATAAGAATGAAAGATATGTCAAATTATCCAAGTGCCAAACACTACGAGCACAACTGACTAATTGTACAAAGGATTGTAGCACCACTAACTTCAAAACTAGTACAAAGGTTGTAATTGAACTTCCATTCCTTCAGATCGGTGAAGGCCTCACTCACCAGGTGGTACACTTAAATTCAAGAGATCTATAGAGTCATCATCTTCATAGTTTCCCATAACCCAGTCACTTTTGGGTGGAATTCTGACTTTCTTTCCTCTTTTAGACTCCCGGTACTCCAAGTAACCCATAGCGACAACACCAAATAGAAACCATAGAATTAGAGCCCAGTTAAGCCCTATCACATTCTCACCACCATATCTATCTCCAATTTGTCTCATTCCACTTATAAGAGCTATAATCCCAATCACAAGTGCACTTCTTCCAGTAGCTACATGCAGGCAATCCCACAAAATTCTTTTTTAGGAAGATTGCTCCCCTGCAACAACTTTCTTGGGGCGCAAGTAAGCATTGACTGGCTTCCAACATGCAAAACAAATAGCCACCACACCAAAATTCACATGCAAAGGTTCTATGTGAAATCCTCTGAGTTCAGCTGCAACAAAAAGAAATCCAAGTAGCATCACAACTCTACCAAAATATTGCAAATTTACATGGATCTGAAACCAACCATCTCCTTTTAGGTGTTTCAAATATATTGCTTCCAATACTCCTCCGGGGAGCAGAATTCCCCATGCCAGGAACATCATAAATTCATGAACCATTAAAACAGGGTGAAGTGCTTGGCTAGCCTCAGCTACACCTCTCATCAAATGCACTAACATTGCTCGACTGTTTGTCTGAGAATGCATATTTTTGTCACTCAAGCGTTCTTCAGACCAAAGGGCACTAGTAGCACTAACAATTTTCAATGGTAAAGATGGATATATAATATTCTTGCATTCTAGTCTACCACTGCATCATGGATCCAAAGGGCGAGTGAATTCAAATGTAATAATTCCATTCTCAGATTTGCATCTTACATTTGACAATTTTACTCTTGTAGGATGCACACTTAAAGAATCCTTCCTGTCAATCCAGTATGAGCTCACACTCCCATTTCGAATTCCATCAACCCACCCCACATAAGAAAAGCTATTAACCATCCCCACACCTAAACTAATCGCTATGTAGCCACTTTTACGCTCTCCCTGGACAACAAAAGATATTGAAGTTTTTGATAAAGTCCAAAATGATGTTATTTGTTGATCATCTAGAAAAACACTATTATTATACCTATTAGACAGCCTACTATCAACTACTTGCACCTTCCAACTCATCTTCTTTTCAAAATATGACTCATAGATGAATTGATCAGGTGTGTTCCAATCTGTTTTCCACGTTGGCTCCAAAGGATTTGTAGGCACCCCATGGGCATCTTCTCCACCCACGTAGATAATTTGCATTTCATTTCTAGTTGCAGCACCAACAATAGGATCGGAATTAATACAAAATGCAACATCATGCCCATCCTGTATTGAGAATGTAACTGGTACACCCCTTTCAACTCTCAAAATAGGATCCTCCTTCCTGCTTATATACAAAACCTTCTATGGGTTTGGTGGGTTAGGATAATGCACTTCATTTTATGCCAACGATGAGAGGGGATTTCCCATCTGCAACAATTAAAGGACAGTCATCCTCTTTGTTTTCTACCTCTAAAGGTCCCAAACATTTGTCTACGCTCATCAGAATGAGGTAGGTATAAAGGTCGAAGACTATCCGGTAGCCTCATCAAACCTAGAGCCCAAATCACAGTCATATTATTAGTGGCATTCACTGAGACATTAAATTTTGTATCTAGGATTTCAAGAGGCCTCTGGTAACGGACAAGAGACATGCCATATTGTCTTTAACTATAAACAAGTTTCATGTTATTAACATCGAAATTTCCATCATGATCGGCATAAAGAAAATCTGGAAAGACTCCCGACAGAGGTCCATCTTTGTCCAACACACATTTAGTATACTTAGTAATATAGTAATCATCTGCAAAGGGGTCACCTTTGTCAGTAAATCCATCCACCGTGACATCGGATCGAGAATAGAAGTTACCCGATGACCCTGGATGTGCCCATCCAAATTCCATGTAATGGAATTCACTTACAGTTGCTTCAAGTCCAATATGAATTGCATCTCTGTTTCTATTCAAATACCACCATAAACAAAAATTGGGTGCAAGTTTTATACAATTGTCAAACGTCACCAGCTGTTTGGCACCCCTTTTAACCATTCCACCTAAATACGCAGATCCATTTGGGCTTGATTTAGCAGGAGCAGGGGCCGGACTCAGAGAAAAACCTTCATAACAAGAAGATTCATTCACAAGTTCCAACAGGACATGACCGAAATCTGACCCCCCACCAATAAACCTTGACCCCTTCAATCATATCAAAATTGGTCACCATGAAGGAGCAACCATCCAATACACTGATCACCCCTTGGAGCTATTGAGGGTGCAAAACCCTAACATGGAGCTATTGAGGGTGCAATTTATTTTCAAAGAATCTGCATCTGTAAAAATTCCCAACATGCCCAAACCCATGAAAACTATGACCTGGAACAAAAAAAACAATCTCCTCATGTTGACCTCCATCGCCGAATCTCACCAGCCAAGTCTAGAGAGATATAAACATGCTAAAAGAAATTTGAAGGAAAAAATATTTATGCCGCCTGGAAATTGAAAATATTCACATGAAATTATCAGAGTTTAATGGTTTCCCCTAAATTGGTTTGCAGCTAAGACATACCTTTAGGTACATGGAGAGATCTACTGCAAATTTGAACCTAATTTTAGCAATACTGTTCACTGAGGTGATCAGTGTCACATAGACAAATACTAGGATAAAATGCTTTCTCAATCCCTTAATGTCATTGTTGATCCTAGCGCTATTTTTTTGGGTGTTTACGAACGCCGTGGCTATGGCCTTGGCTTTCACCATGGCCAAAGTGTTCCACAAAACTCTTCAATGACAACAGATCAAAAGATCCAGTGATCAAATTTGAAGGGTGGGTTTTAATTTCGATTGGAAGGGCATTTATTCCAGGAGCCCTTCAAAGATGAAGTGAAATATAAATAACTGCACTTCAAATGGAAGAAGTGGAAGAAGTATAAATTAACTAAACCCTTTCACCAAAAAAAAATACAAAAAACAAATATTGATTTTCTAAATTTTTATAATTTTAAACAATTGAGCATCTTTCATATATTTTCAATAAAACTTTTTTTGAAACATTAATTTGTCATATATGTATTATTAATTTTATAGTTAAGTAACATCACAATTCTTTTATTGTATTTTTTGGAGTTGGAGTACACTTCATTATATAGAAAAAAACTACTTAGACTATGAGATAACCATATTGGGGTATCTGTGTGATCTTATGCATAGTGCATGTCGTATCTAGATATAGTCTTAAAGAAAAACTAGAACCATGAGAGACTAGTAAGTAACTATGTACAAAATGAAGCCACTAAGCAAAACGAGGCAATAATAAACCTACAACCAAATACACACACACACACACACACACACACACACATAACCAACCAAAAACTTAATTCAAACCAGAGAGAGGAAACAATCCAAACTTGAGAGATGTAAGAATGATGGATATTGGGCACCTAAGAAAAAATAATACACAACTAAGAAAACATAAACAAAAAAAAATCCTACATACCAAGCAAGTTAGCAACGCTAGCATAAACAGGGTTGGGGTATCTTCAAACACTAAAATTGTTGGGAGATGATATCTAAGTTAGTGAAGGTATGAATGGGATATTTATTGGGAATGACATTAGGAGAAAGTGTAATGGAAGAATGGGGCACCACTAACATTGTCCCTACATTGATGGGGCACCACTAACACTGACATGGTCTTCACTTGTATTTTTATTCATCCTTCCTCTCTTTCTTTCCCTCTCCTCTCTTCCTCTCTTCCTTTCCCTCTCCTCTCTTCCTCTCTTTATTTACCTCTCATTCTCTCTCTCTTCTCCTTCATCTCCATCTCTCCATATCCGTCTTACTCTTCCCATCTTCCCTTTCTCTTATCTCACATCTCCCTTCTTCCATTTCTCTTCCTCTCTGCCTATAGTCCCATAAATTCCATAATGTCTACTAGAGAATCATCTACCACTATAGTCAAATCAATTTTAAATAGGTTTTCCTAATGACTTTTTTTTTAGTAAAAATGATGTAAAAATGATGATCATCTACCACTTGGAAGATGTAACACATGATGCAAAAGTTGTGTACTTTGATGCTAATACAATGATAATAAATTAAACTACATTTACAACATGATGCTAATGGTACTAACAATGATGCTAATACAATGCATACTAACTCTAAAATAATGCAAAAAACGTGCTTGTAACACAAAAAAGACACAAAGATGACTTTGAAAAGTTGTTTTCCAAACATTATTGATGCAACAAAGATCAAACTAATACAACAAATTGATGCAAATACTTCCCTATGTTGTAATTAAATGGCACTTCAAATAGTGTTCATAGAAATGAGTGACACAAATCTAACCCAAAATACAATGTCTTGACGTGCTTCACACTTTGTGTCATACAAATTTATTTATTTATTGCAAAAAACTAGACTACAACACTACTAAATGCTACGCTATAACCTTGTATTGTAGTAGTGGATGTTGTGTATAATGCATTTAAGAAGGATATAGGCTAGTCATTTTTATTTAATAAAATAGTGTTTTCCTTCATGTTCGTTTTAGTTGTTTTCTTTTACAGATGTGCTTTCTCATCGAGTTTAGTTTGTTGTTGTTCTTAAGCTTACTTATATTTGTCTTAGTTCCAACAACTTTTTTTTTCTTTTTTCACTCTACAAGTGTGATCGTGGCATGAATTAGGCTAAGAGCACCGATGCACATAGCATGGTTAGACCATGTTTTCCGCAGATAACAATTTTCCATTTCCAAGAAACCTTAGATTCCTCGATATGGCATGCTACTAAATATTAACTTGTAGCATGCTCAAATTAATAATTAAAATACCCAAGAACTCCACTTGTGCACACAAAATGAGTTGGTTGTGTGAAGTGAAAGTTAGAAATTGCGTCGACCCAAGAAATTGTGTTGACTTGGCCAAGGAAATGAAGAAAAATACATTAAAAGGGGTATGGATGAAAAAAAGGAATCAAAATGGGACGCAATTCACAGGTTGACCATGAGATGAGGATACATTATTAACCTATACTATAAGTGTAACAAGTACACTGCAAGTTAACCTATGCCAATTCACAACAATGTTTGTGTTTTATCATTATGATAATTCCTAATGACCATTCAAATCCACATTGACAATTTTAAATGATGGTATAACCATGACCCTTTTATATACACTTAAGGAATATGTGGAAAAACCAAACTGTAACTAATCCTTAGAGAGATGCATGCATGATTATTTCCTTGATTCCTTTTCACCCTTTAGTTTTATACTCAATGAGATTAAAATGAAATGACAAAGGGATGTATAATATAAATATAAGTGATGTGGTGATAAAGGGATGTACTATGCAAATTGTTCATCCCATTAGTGATCTATTTTTCTAAACCCCCTAGGTCCAACTTTACATGATAGGATCCAATTTTCTTGTAGCCTGAATTTATCCATTATTTCTCTTACATAGATTTATTTGCAACTACATATATCAATAGGAAATAGTTTCTAGGTAGAGATGTTGAATTCAACAAACTCACCATATGACATGAAAAGAGCTAGTTCAAAACATTTTGAAAATTAAAGGTTAAAATACTGAAATATATTCGAGGCTATACTCCTTACTATGAGAAGGTAGAACACACTATTGTCACAATAGCGACGAACGTCGGGATAATTTTGAATTTTTTCAACAAATTAAAACTGTTTAGCGACGAAAGAAATAATTTTGCCTGTTTCATGGCAAATTTTCGTGGGACTTTTGACCCATATGTAGTAGTGGGTATACATAAGTATTATGACATGCATCATCATCATGGACATTGAAGTTGCCATCATCATCATCAATGTCATATGGTAGATCAACATCATCTTGATCATCATCCTCATTATCATCATCGTCGTCAACATCAAGTACATCATCAACAAAATCATCGTCATCGTTGTCATTATGGTCACACATATGAAATTAGTGTTATTAATCATTCATCGGAATTAGGATTCATGTCATGTAATTGTTAAGGTCATTTATATGCCGTTACAGTCATTACAATGTGTTTGTGCCAGAAATTGTTTCCAAGGCTATGAAGAAACAAGCCAACACAATCTCAAAAAACTCAATAAAGTAAACTAGGTTTAAGGTTTCTGGAATGTTTTCTTGCTTGTAAATTTGGTGACCAACAGGGAATACACTCATGAGCTAAACAAGAACTGAATCATAAGCAAGTAAAGACAAAGATGCATAACATAAACAACAAGTATCAATCAGAATATAGTCTTAAAGTTCATTCAGGACTGACAAGCATCACAAGTAAAGAAACCATGAACTAGCAATGAATATATCAGTCAAGTAGTTAAACAAACTCAAAATGAAGCTAAAACATATACTGAAGGGTAAAAAGTGTCATATATTTCATAGTTTGTCATCAAATGCATATAAGAGTTATGATACTTAGCTCACAAATAAGTCTAACAGACCTCTTGAAGTTCTCCCAAAATTCAAACCCCCATTCTATCTTTATCATCTATCTAAATAGTATTCCTCAACAAAAATCAGTTAAGGTAAAAACCCTAACTGCTCTTAGCTAACTACTCTATGAGATAAAGCTAAATTACAATTTACAAAATATGATATTTTCCAAAAATAGTAAACAACTAACTAAAGTGTTTTTCAAAAAGAGATAACAAATAACTGATTCAATAACTAACTCAAAGGTCCTTTGCAGCCTCAGCTAGCAAAGATATTCCATCCAATTCCTGAGCTTTCTTCCTAGCTCGCCTCTGCTCCTCTTCCATGCCTGCTAGTCTTCTTGTGAGATCTTCATTTTTCTTCTAAAGGCTTTCAACAGTCAACTTTAAATCTGCACAGTGCAAATCAGTAGTTCTCTTCCTCTTCAAGGCTTCATTGGACACTGCTATTAACTCTTGAAAATGTTCATTGACTTCTTGTAAATCTTCCCTCAACCTTTTATTGGCTAGGATGATGCCATCATTAGTCTCCTGTAGGTAATCCATCCGGTATCTATACTGTTTAATAGATCTTTGCATGTTTTCTTTGTCTGAATCAATGACTTTTCCTGTTGTGGTCTCTTGTGCATCATTGGGCATCCATGGTATGTCAAGTTTCCTGAAAATGTTTGCATCTTCATCTAGCAGATCTGTGGAAATATCAGGAATACTGGGGTTTTCCCGAGTGTCTATCTCCTTGGGTGTATCTTCATCTTTTAATGGCTGACCTTCAACATAAGGAACCTCAGTTTCTTCCTCCTGCTGCTGTTTCAACAATTCAGCTCTCAATTCAAGAAATACTGTAGATAATTTAGTCTGGGTGATATTTGAATCTTCTACTGACTGTAATGACCTTTTTGCTTTTGCAGGATGAAAAGATGAAGTTTTTGCAACTGCTCTTTTCTTCCTTTTAATGCTCATTTTTCCAAATTCTGGTTTTTCATCTGAGGAAATATCATCCAGGATAGTCACTCCCTTGATATTCAAGCTAGGGTCAAGCGGTTTCTTCATATTTAATCTTAACTTATTCCTTGACCTAGTTTTAGGCCTCCATCCTAGTGCCAATTCTCCTAGCATTTTCAAGGTTCTTCCTTGGTGCTTAACTGTACAAAATTCCATGGCTTCCACTCTATTCTTATTTTTTCTAAGCCTAACTGTCTTGTTTTCCAGAGTGGAAAATTCCTTTCCTGAATCAGTATTAACTTTAGTTTTGGCAATGGATTGATCCTCTTCTAACAAGTAACCCTCATCATCTGACAGGATAGTGATGGGACTCCTTTGCTTAGCCTGAACCTCTTCTTCCTGTACAACAACTTTTCCTGTAACAATAGTTTTATCTTCACTGAGAACTTCTGTTGGTGTAATGTGTTGCATAGGTTGTGCTTTCTTTTCTGTAAACAATGAATATGTTGGAGCAGGATCCCGCAGCTATAGAAGAAGCTGCTAATTTTGGCGGAAAGAGAGAAGTTTTGGCGGAAAAAGGATAGGGCAGAGCTACGACGGCGTAGCACGTTTCCAGCTGGAGAGCAGAGCCGGAAACCATGACTTTTGGGATAGAAAAGTCAAGAAGGAAACGGTACCTGAGCGGCCGAGAGAAGAAAGCTCAACCACTGCATTGAAGGCAGCGGCGGAAGACAGGAGGGCTCAGCGACCCTCATAAAGAAGAAGGAGCAACAAGGCTCAAGCATTGAAGATGAAGGACATAAAGAGAAGCGGTGCATAGTACCCATGGTCAGTGCCGGGAAGCATGGAAGACTACAGAGAGCTGCAGTGTGACGGGAAGCGGCTACCTCAAGGACAGAGAGGACCGACTGTCACTATTTAGGGTATGGGTTTACTGTTGGGACAGGCCCACAGTGTTGTAATGGCACGACCTTTGGGCTGCCTATAAAAGCTTGCATTTTTGTATTGTAAAGGGTTAGCTAATCATCCAGTTAGATAGTTGGTCAGTTGATAGTTTTGTAGACTCAGGAATCAGACAGACAGACTACGTTGTAACGATCCAGACACCTAGTTGTCTGTGAGTCATTTGAGTCTGTATGTAACCATTCACAGAGAAAACAGAGAGGGAAGGATATATTGAAAGAAAGGAAACATAGAGATAGACCCGAGGTCTAGAAGAGACCTCGCGCTCCATATGTAGTGCAACAAACTGTGCTAACTTCCCTCAAGATATATAATAGAAGCACAGTTTGGTGGACGTAGCTCCCATCCTGGGGGTGAACCACGTTAAATCTGCGTGTTATGTGTTGTATGAATGTGATCGTATTTGCTTATGGTTACTGGTTATTATGCATGTAATGTTAGTTGCAGTAGGTGAATGTATGTATTGATCAGCTCATGATAATACAAGAAGATAAAGATAAGTTGAAGCATTTTAGTAGGCTGTTTAAAGACTCCTTTACGTCTGTCTCTAATGACCAGTTACTCACAATATACTTCTGAGAAGTAGGGTTTCGCACATCGGCACAGTCAACATTAAGAGCGCAAAGTCGTAGTGGTAAGATATCGCAGAGAGGCGGTATCGCATTGGCAGAGGAGCTGCGGTGCGCGATACTGCGAGCTGAGGGCTTAGCATTGAGGAAAGGATGGGTGTTCCGCGGTGCACAGAGATTCGGTAAGGTTGGGAATATTTTGAGTAAGTGGAAGTTGTGCGACGCGAGAGGAAATCATGCGACTTGCGCGGGGTTAAGCATCGCACGGGTAAGAAGTCCTGTGAGCAGAAGGGGACGTGCGATGCGCGGAGCTAGTTGATCTAGTGGCGCTCAGGAGTAAGAAAGAGGAAGTAGGATGCGCAGAACCTGGTCCAAGACACTTGAGTCTTGGCCAACCCATGAGATTCACTTCGGGTCAGACTTCAGATCGCTTCGCGGTCTGTCGCCGAAAGGGCCAGTGAGTTTTGGGTGTTGTTGATTAATTATAGTAAACCCGGGTCTGCCCATGCAATCAACAAATGGTTCCGTTGCCAGTTTAAACGACTGGGAGTCAATGTTCCGTTGGCATCCTACGAGAGAAGAGTTTCACCAGTGGTTGGATTCTGACTTAAGGGAGTTCGCCAAGCAAGAGAATAGGAGTCCGAGACTAAGCACAGAGGCCTGGCTAGAGAAGCATATCGCTTCAGACATACACGCTATATTTTTTGTAACCTACGGAAACGAGCTCTTTGATAGGTTATCCAAGTTGACAGATAGTAACACATTCAAGAAGAAAAGAAACATCGTCTGGACACCAGAGCTGATTCAGACCGTACAGAACCTTGACAATCCGATTACGAGCG